>JADRCH010000251.1:2147074-2184514 GCA_019843965.1 Rhynchomys soricoides | reverse complement strand
CAGGTAGATCAATGGAATAGAATTGAAGACTCAGAAATAAACCCACATACCTACGGTCACTTGATCTTTGACAAAGGAGCTGAAACCCATCTAGTGGAAACAAGACAGCATTTTCAACAAATGGTGCTGGCTCAACTGGAGGTCAACATGTAGAAGAATGCAAATTGATCCATTCCTAAATCCCTGTACAAAGCTCAAGTCCAAGTGGATCAAGGACCTCCACATAAAGCCAGATACACTGAATCTAATAGAAGAGAAGGTGGGGAAAAGTCTCGAATGCATGGGCAAAGGGGAAAAGTTCCTGAACAGAACTCTAATGGTTTGTGCTCTAAGATCAAGAATCGACAAATGGGACCTCATAAAATTGCAAAGCTTCTGTAAGGCCAAGGACACTGTCAAAAGGACAGAATGGCAACCAACAGATTGGGAAAAGATCTTTACCAATCCTACATCCAACAGAAGGCTAATATTCAATATATACAAAGAACTCAAGAAGTTAGACTCCAGAAAACCAAATAACTCTATCAAAAAATGGGAAAAAGAGCTAAACAGAGAATTTTCAACTGAGGAAACTTGAATGTCTGAGAAGTACCTAAAGAAATGTTCAACATCCTTAGTCATCAGGGAAATGCAAGTCAAAACAACCCTGAGATTCCACCTCACACCAATCAAAATGGCTAAGATCAAAAACTCAGGTGACAGCAGATGTTGGTGAGGATGTGGAGAAAGAGGAACACTCCTCCATTGCTGGTGGGATTGCAAGCTGGTACAATCACTCTGGAAATCAGTTTGGCAGGCTCTTAGAAAACTGGACACAATACTTCCTGAGGACCCAGCTATATAACTCCTGGGCATATACCCAGAAGATACTCCAACATGTAATAAGGACACATGCTCCACTATGTTCATAGCAGCCATATTTATAATAGCCAGAAGCTAGAAACAACCCAGATGTCCCTCCACAGAGGAATGGATACAGAAAATGTGGTACATTTACACAATGGAATATTACTCAGCTATTAAAAACAATGACTTCAATGAAATTCACAGGCAAATGGATGTCACTTGAAAATATCATCCTGAGTGAGATAACTCAGTCACAAAAGAACAAACACGGTATGTACTCACTGATAAGTGGATATTAGCCCAAAAAGTTCGGAACACCCATGATTCAATTCACAGCAACTGTTGGACTGAGCGTGGGGTCCCAGATGGAGGAGTTGGAGAAGGGACTGAAGGAACTGAGGGAGTTTGCAGCCCCATGCGGAGGGAGCAACAGTGTCAACTGGTCAGGCCCCCTGGTGGTCCCAGAGACTGGATCACCGACCAAAGAATGCATATGGAGGGGCCCATGGTGCTGGCCACATATGTGGCTAAGGAGGGCCTTGTTGACCATCAGTTGGAGTAGAGGACCTTGGATCTGAGAGCATTAGATGCCCCAGTATAGGGGAATGCCAGGGAGGGAAGCCCGGAGTGGGTGGGTGGGTGGGTGGGGTAATACCCTCATAGAGGCAGGGGCAGGGGGAATGGCATAGGGGTTTCCAAAGGGGAGACCTGGAAAGGGGAAAACATTTGAAATGTAAATAAAGTATTAAAAAAAACCAAACCAATAAGACTTCTCTGAGAAAATCCTTCTAGCCTCTGGTTAGAGGAATGTTCCTTAGATATTGTACGAAAATATAGTTCATGAAAATTATATATCAAGCATTTTCAAATGTAAGACATTTCTTCTTCTTCTTCTTCTTCTTCTTCTTCTTCTTCTTCTTCTTCTTCTTCTTCTTCTTCTTCTTCTTCTTCTTTTTTGGTTTTTCGAGACAGGGTTTCTCTGTGTAGCCCTGGCTGTCCTGGAACTCACTCCGTAGACCAGGCTGGCCTTTTCAAAAGATATTCTTGGGAGAGTTCAAAGACAAACATAGGGGCTAGAGTGATGGCTCAGTGGTCAGGAACACTGGAGGCTCTCGTGCTGGATCCAGGCTCAGTTGGTGGCACTTAAATGGCAGCTTACGATTATGTTTAGCTCCAATACCAGGACATCTAACACCCTCTTCTGGCCTCAAACACTCATACATATAAAAATAACTCTTTTTAAATGTAAATCTAGTTAGGCACAGTGGTTCCCACCTTTAATCCCAGGACTCAGGAGGCAGAGGCAGGCAAATCTCTATGAATTAAGTTCCAGGACAGCCAGGGATACATAGAGCAATTGTCTCTCAAAGAACAAAAGTAAATAATTAACTAATTAATTAAAAAATAAAAGTAATTTTTTAAAAAAAAAAGACATTCAGAGATCTGGCATGGTGGTGAATGCCTTTAACCTCAACGACCAAGAGACAGAGGCAGGTGGGTCTCTGTGAGTTCTAGGCCAACCTGGTCTATATGGCAAGTTACAGGCCAGCCAGGGCTACATGGTGAGACAGTCTCAAAAGCAAACAAGCAAAAATCCCACACAATTTATGGGCTGGTGGTGACAAGGCTCAGCAGGTAAAGGTATCTGCCAGGAAACCTGAAGACCTGTGTTCAAATCCTATCTCCCAGAAGGTAGAAGAAGAAAACCTACTTCTGCAAGCTGTCCTCCTACCTCTACAGGCAAGTCATGGTGCTCACACAAATAATTAAAAATAAAACAAAAACCTTTTTAAAAAACAGACAGACACAGAATGGGGAAAATATTTGCAATACATGTGACTGATAAAGCCCTTCACTTTAGAAAATGTAAAGAACTCCCCAGATAAGAATAAAGCAAATCCACACTTTTAAATTATTTATTTTTATTTTATGCACATGAGTAATGAGTTTTTGTCTACAGGTATGCATGTGCACCATATATATGTATGTGCACCATGTGTATGCATGTGCACCATGTGGACGCATGTGCACCATGTGTATGCCTGATGTCCCAGGAGTAGTAAAGGTGTCAGATTGCCCTGGAACTGGAATTACAAACAGTTGTGCCAAGCAGGTGATGGGAACCAAACTCAGGGCCTCTGCAAGAGCCACCAGCGCTCTGACCCTCCAAGCCATCTCCAGCCCCACAACAAAGATTGTGGGGACAAGAAGTGCCTGAAAACACCACCATCATTAATTAGGAGAGAAATGAAGTAGAAGATAGCCTGTGAGTCTTTTAGAGCTGCTACAACCAGCAAGGGCTGCCCCCAGGGATGCTCACCACCCTCAATGTCACGCATTCCTAGTAGAAATGCTGCAACCCTTTAGTATGGATCCTCATGTTGTGGTGACTGCCCAACCATAAAATTAGTTTTGTTGCTGCTTCATAACATTTTGTTACTGTTATAAATCATAATGTAAACATCTGCGTTTCCGGACTTGGACAACCTCCTCCACAGATGTCTCCACCCACAGTTTGAGGAGAAATGCTGGCTCAGAACATTTGCTGCACACGTGCCACTCTTCCATATTGAAATATTTTTGACAATCTTTTACGGAGATGGACTGGGCTCATCGTGCTTTGCAACATGCTCTTTCTACTCAGTAGTATTTTCTTATCCCATATTCCTCTCCATCTGCACCCACTAAATGGGCCTGGCTGTCAGAGACTGATATAACCTCGATGCTAATCTGATAAGCGCTCCATACAGTAGGCAAGCCTTCTTTTTTCCAGTGTAAGTTTTCTAAGCTAATGGAAGAAGAAAAAAATGTATAAGATAAACATCCCTCAGTGTTTTCCTGGAGTGCTGTCCCCTCCTGGAGGCTTGCTGGTATGGAGGGGTTTGAGGTAGAAGGGGTTCTCTCCTCCAGGAGCTCCTGCCTTACCTTTGCCTGGAGCTCTTCTCTAGACCTGTCAGCCACTGACTCCACCAGGTGTCACAATGGCTCAGCTGAATTCAGGACCAAGGAAACATTCATAAGGCTGTTACTGCACATGCTTCAGACCTCCAGGTCTTCGGAGATGGCTGGCTATGTCCCAGCTCCAGACCCCATGGCCATAATAACTCCTCACTTGTCATCAGGATTCCTCACCTGCCTCCACTGAGAAGAGTGGTTAGACTTGTAGCAGGACAGTACTGTGTGGGCAGGTCTGCACTGTGTGGGCAGGACAGTACTGTGTGGGCAGGTCTGCACTGTGTGGGCAGGTCTGCACTGTGTGGGCAGGTTTGCACTGTGTGGGCAGGACAGTACTGTGTGGGCAGGTCTGCACTGTGTGGGCAGGACAGTACTGTGTGGGCAGGCCTGCACTGTGTGGGCAGGACAGTACTGTGTGGGCAGGACTGCACTGTGTGGGCAGGCCTGCACTGTGTGGGCAGGACAGTACTGTGTGGGCAGGACTGCACTGTGTGGGCAGGACAGTACTGTGTGGGCAGGACTGCACTGTGTGGGAAGGACAGTACTGTGTGGGCAGGTCTGCACTGTGTGGCAGGACTGCACTGTGTGGCAGGACTGCACTGTGTGGCAGGACTGCACTGTGTGGGCATGTCTGCACTGAGTAGGTGGGCTAGTACCTCTTGAGTAGGACAGCACTGCTAGGGAAGGAACAGCCCTGCTTGGGTAGGGGCTGGCATGAGCAGAAACAAAGGTCACACTGGGCAGTGGTGGGCTTTGGGAAGTAGACACTCTGGCAGCCACCAAAACAGCACGGCTCTGGAATTACTGCAATGGTGGCCAGGGGAAGGAAAGAAAGGAAGGGAGGGAGGGGAAGGAGGGAGACAGGGAAGGAGGAGGGGGAGGGAGGGATAGAGGAAGGAAGGAAGGGAGAGAAGGAGAGGGGGAGGGAGGGAAGAAAGGAGGTAGAGAGGGAGGGAAGGAGGGAGGGAGTGTTAGGAAATATTTCTTTTCCAGAGTCAAGACAAAGGTTTAGAAACAGCTTTTTAAAAATAAAAGCAGGATGTAGTGTCACATGCCTGTAATCCCAGCTCCCAGGGGCCTTAAGCAAATAGATCATTACGTGTTCAAGGCCAGCCCTGTGCTGCATAGTAAGACCCTATCTCAAAACAAACAGACAAACAAACAAATATGTTCATTGGTTCATTGAAGGAAATCCAGACATAAATAACAGTGAAAGTGGAAAAGATTACTGACTCTTAACTCCAGCATGCAGCAAGTGCTCGTTGCCAGAGAGCCTTTCCTTCTGCTCATACTTAGGTAGGTATGGAGTCTTCTGATCTTTCCCTGTCCACAGATAAATAGGTCCCGCTGCATGTACAACATCTTTGATCTGGGTCTGGAGAGGCATCTTTCTCTATCTCTAACTCTTCTTCCCTGCCGAACAGGGACAAGATGGGCATTCAGGCCCCCCTCACTCCCTCTGAGGTCCCTGTCTTCTCCCCGCACTCAGACAGCTGTCAGCTCATCTCTGAGAAGTCAAAGGTCACATGCCAATGGCAGAACACTACAGAGCAGGCACTTGTCATGCTCCTCAGTTAGTTGCTGTGATATCAGTGTGGACTCTGGAAGAAACTGAAGAGGGTAGAACACCAAAGACCCAGAGGGTGCTCTAAGAGAATCCTTCCTCCTGCGTTAAAAATTTGCTGGTTTGGGGGAGAGGGGGACAGCATTAAGGCGAGACTCCTCCACAGCTTAGGGAATAGAAACCACGTGGGGTGCGGAGCTGGGTATCCGAGGGTTAAGATGCTGGCTAGTGAGATTTTAGATGGGGGACCCAAGGCAAGTTACTTTGACACCATGTAACCCAGTTTCCTCTCTATAGAAGGAGATAAACAGACTCCCCCTAATTGCTGCTGCAATAATTAAAACGAAATAATAGATGTGTTTAGTTACCACAGAACACTCAATAAATAGTAAATATTAATTATAAAACAACGAAAGTAATAACGTAATCTTTAAAGAAGATTTTAGCCAGCGGTGACACATACAGGTACACATTGTATCACATGTATTATTTGATACATGAACTCCTGGACTTAATAACAAAGTTTAATTAGTTATACCATGTGGGACAAGTTGCCTTTCGAGAAGTCAGCTGATTCACCCATAGATGTCTTCCTGAGCGTCTTATATGGATCAGGTACCGTTTGGGTACGTAGAGGTAGGTAAGTCAGTCTGCTCTCCGGGTGTTGATGGTTTGGTGGGAAAGATAGATAGTTACCTCATTCCTTCATATGTACATCCGTAGGCATTCATGAATATGTAAGAGCCATGTGCACAGGTCTGTATCCCTGGTGATGAGCATGTGCTATAGAGATACACTAGGATACTCTGGTTGTGGATAATTCTAGCTATAACTTGAATCATAACCTTATTACTCTTGAGACTCTGAATAGGGGAGACCTAAGTGCTGAGGAAGCAGCCACGTGTAGATGGGGCAGGGATAAGACAGCCAGGGCAGGGTCAGCTCCTCACAGGAAACAGCAGCATTATGATGAGACAGAAAAGAAAGAGGGCAGAGCTGGGGAGGCCGGGGGATAGCCAGTGAGCACAGCTGGGGGGCGGTGGGGAGGCAGAAGAGATAGTGGTCACAGCTGGGGAGGCAGAGGGGACAGTGGGCACAGCTGGGGAGGCAGGGGGACAGCGGGCACAGCTGGGGAGGCAGGGGGACAGCAGGCACAGCTGGGGAGGCCAGGGGATAGCCAGTGAGCACAGCTGGGGGGGGGCAGAAGAGATAGTGGTCACAGCTGGGGAGGCAGAGGGGACAGCAGTCACAGCTGGGGAGGCAGGGGAACAGCGGGCACAGCTGGGGAGGCAGAGAGGACAGCGGGCACAGCTGGGGAGGCACGGGGACATCAGACACAGCTAGGGAGACAGGCAGGAACTACAAGATTTAGAGCCGGACGGTGGCAAATACTTTTTCTAAAGGGACAGATAGCAAACAGTTCAGACTTTGTGGGTCACATAGTTTTTGTTGTAACTGCTCAAAGCCACCCTGTGGTGTCAAAGCAGGCACAACCATGGGTCTCTCTATGGCAACCAGGCTGCAGAGACGGCAGCAGCTGAGGCTGGGAAGGCACGGTGAGATCTGTAGGACTGGATAGGACAAATGTCAAGGGCAAGAAACACTGAGTTCCAAGAAAGCTTCATCTCTAGCTAATCACCTAAATGCTGGAAGAGAAAACCACTTCCTATAAAAGAAATTGCCTGAGGACTTTTGAATTATTGATGATTATCCCTATCCTGTCTATCTGATTGCAAGGATATTAAACAACAGGCCCCTCTGCCTAGGACTTCTACAGCCTAGAGGTAAGGGAGGCAGGTGCATATGCAATGCACAAATACCTTGTGTCATGCCAAGAATGGGCTGTAGAAGTGAGGCATATCTAGTTCACAGGTTGTAGTTTGTCAGTCTTTGATTTAGTGCTGCGAAGGGCTTTATGAGGAACCCTGACTACACCTCAGTGCAGGTTGGAAGCAGGTGAGCAGCGACTCTAGCCTATGGCTCTCAGAAACCCATCCACTCTGCAGAGAGCAGAAGTAGAGATGACAGAAGACTGTTGGGTTAGTTCTGAGCCATGTGACGCTGGGGCAGCAGAGAGGTGGGAAATGAGCATGCCCTCATTATAGCCTGGATTAGAACCAGCAAGATGTTTCGGAACTAGATGAGAGGGATGAAGGAAAGAGAAGTGGGCAGGCCTTAGCCACTGGGTCAACGAGACCACAGGCACCCAGGGGGAAACACTGGTGGAGACCTGTGCTCTGAGGTCATGTCAACACATAACTATACTCCTGCTACAGTTGGAGGTGCCCATCAAGTATGGAGGTGGGAATGCCTGAGCGCTCAGGCTAGAGCTAGAGACTTGAGACTCATTTAAGCCCACCACAGGCATCCTCACGCCCCCACTGCGTGTTCTGCCAGAACTAAGATGGTAGGGAGGGAGGACTCAGGCACAACCATGGGTTTCTCTATGGCAACCAGGCTGCAGAGACGGCAGCAGCTGAGGCTGGGAAGGCACGGTGAGATCTGTAGGACTGCATAGGACAAATGTCAAGGGCAAGAAACATTGAGTTCCAAGAAAGCTTCAGGAAAACTGCACTGAATCTGACAAGTCACCCAGACAGGAAGAAGCTGCCCAGAGGTGCTCACCGGTGAAGTTTCACATCTGCTGAGCTGTACAGAACATCCAGAGTACGTTCTGGCTACATAAATTCACAAGTCCTAAGTTACAACCACGATTCACTATTTTGAATAGGAATCACTGGAACAGGGCCATTTGACAGTGTCTTGAGTGAAGCAGAATAACACTCAAGGAGGAAGAGGCAGACCTTACTTTGAAGTGTGACCTGTCTCCCTTACCTCTAGGCTGTAGAAGTCCTAGGCAGAGGGGCCTGATGTTTAATATCCTTGCAATCAGATAGACAGGATAGGGATAATCATCAATAATTCAAAAGTCCGCAGGCAATCTCTTATAGGAAGTGGTTTTCTCTTCCAGCATTTAGGTGATTAGCTAGAGATGAGGGAAAAAATAGTGTCCTTATCTGATCTTTTCCATCCTCTTCCTGGATGCTTTTGGGAATGGCCAATCTAAAAAAATGAGCAGACCCCGAGGTGCAGCAAAAGAAAGAACAGCCAGCAGGCTTCTCCACAGCCCTAGTTCAGTTACCCAGGTGGCAGCAGGTACTTCCCACTGTCCCTTTGGCTGGAAAGGGAACCCACCAAGCAGCCACCTGGTCCTACTGTGCAATGGATTCACATTTCCTGACTTTCATTCAAAGGCTTGTTCACCCTGACCCAGTTTGGCTGCGGGCACTGAGCCTTCCCTGGGACCCGACTGGCTCCCTTCCCCATTGCAGCATCTCCTTGCCCTGTCTGCTTCTCTGAGGCCTTGGGAAGTGAGTGGTGTGTGAGAAGAACCTTCTCTGTGAGAAGAATTCGGCAGCTTTCCCTGTTCTCCTCAGAGTGTGAGCCCTCCAAGGCCCCCCTGGGATCAATGCACTAAAAATAGCCAGAGGCTTAAAAATGAACTGGACGGGTTTCTGCTGCCTCCTTAGTCCTTTGAGGTGGTGTGAGGGCATCAGAGGACAGCGGCTCCTGCTCTGTCTATTTCCTGTACCTGCTACCCCAACACTGCTTGTGGGTTACTGATGGCATTTCTACCTTCTAGGCTCCCATCTCTCTCCCAAGCGGGCACACCTTGTCCTGCTTTGGGACTCCGCTTGGCAGTCCCCTGGGAGGAAGCAGATTTTGCATTTCAGAGGAAAGCAACTCCACACAGATGTGCCACAGATTAGCATGCATGCTGCCTGCCTCCAGGCTGTCTCCTTCCCCACAGCATTAGCCCTCAGAAAGACAAGTTTTGTGACAGCTCCTCTCCCCACTCCCTGCCCCCCACCTGCACCTCTCTATCCGCTGCTATTTTCCAAATGCCTTTTTGGTATTGTGTATTGTGCAAAAATATACTCTGTTAGGTGCCGGTAATTCATAGACACATAAATGTAGTTTATTTGTAATCCCTCATCTTCTTTGGGAAGTAAGTAACAAGGGAGGGATGTTCCAGGATCTTCAGTATGGTCCAAGAACAGACACAGCCCAGTGAAGGAGAGGCAGCCACGGCCATCTCCAGGAACTGCCAACATCCTAGGGACATCTGCCTTCCCTGGCTGCTTCTGTCTTGTGTCATGTCTTGGCATCTCATCGGCCATTTGGTATAGTACAGTGAGGAAGAACTTGTAGGTTGGGACTCAGACAGGTCACTTCCAGGTGACTTAAATTCTCTAGGCCTAAATTTCTTCATCTGTGAAGCAGGGATTGACTCTTCCTCATAGGACGTTTGTAAATAAAAGAGTAAATAAGACAATCTATCTACGTCAATTGGTCTCTGCCTGGCATAGAATCAACGAACAAGATATTGTTCTAAAATGTGGTGTATTGGTAAAGAATTTGAAGAACACTAAGGGAAACAGATTGGAAGATAATTGTCATTAAGAAGAAAATTAGTTCTCAAGTAATGTTAGGCCATGGGCGTAGGACAGCATCAGGATTGTCGGGAGGAACAAGGACAACAGCAGTTACTGCAGTGTCCGTGGAAAGGAACAGGGGAAAGCAGGAGAGGGAGGCTGGTCGCTGTGTGTATTTCCAGAGTCTCTGGGCTCAGATGTGCAGGCAGGTGGAGAGTGACCCAGAGCATGAAAACCTGGGAGGAGGTTAGGTGTGTGGATCTGAGTTGGTTGGTCAAAGTTTGCACATCATAATTCTCAATGAGTCCTTCGCTGGCTCTGGGAATCGACTGACTCTGGAGGTCAGTTTCTCTAGAGTGTGTACCCTGGATAACCAGCATGTCGGAACAGCTAGAGGTAAAGGCACAGGGAATATTCACTTTGTATTATTCAATACGTGTAGCATACAGAGTATGAGGCTTGGTGAAAAAAAAAACCTGGGAAGTGGGGTTGCCTTTCTTCTGAATTAAACTGAACCTGGCTTGGAGATGTGACTCAGTGGTAGCAGGGGTCCACTCTGTTTAATGTCCCCTCTGTGTCCACACCTGACCTCATGACGCAATTCTCCAGCAAAGCAAAGACTTCTGGGAGTCCTCCCTGACCTTCAGACCACAGTGTTTCCCACTGTCCAGACCCTCTGGACTCCTTGATTTGGGAAATCCAAAGAAGCTGATATTATGAGCCATGTGGATATGAGACCTCTCAAAGAACCCAAGGGCTTGGAAAGTGACCCAACTAATTCTTCATTTGAGTCCAGGGAAATGGGGGCAACAGAGCGGCAAGCACTGCTCAGAAGCATAACACAGACGTGGGTATCAGCTCAAATGCAGAGCCCTTCACCCATCCTACCTAGGGTCTAGGCTGCCTTTGGGTTCTTCTTTCTCAGCAGTTCCCACAGATAGTCCTCATCATAGGCTCCTCTGCCTCTCTGGGTGGTCAATGATGTTCTAGCTCGTTTTGCTTTGATTGTGTGTGTGTGTGTGTGTGTGTGTGTGTGTGTGTGCACGCACGCGTGCTCGCAAGAGGACAATCTCAGGTATCACTTTTAATCCTTTGAGACAAGACTCCTCATTGCTCAGTTAGGCTAGACTGGATGTTCCTATCTCTGCCCACCTAGCTGTAGGATTATGAGTATATACCACCATGCTCAGCATTTTTACATAACTCTGGTTCTGAGGTCTCAGGTCCTCATACCTGCTGAGCAAGAGCTTTAGCAGTTAAGCGACCTCTCTGACTCCCACTCTTCTTTATTCCGTATTAGATATTTTCCCATTGCTGGCAAAAATACTCGGCAGAAGGTCCTAGAAGGGAAGAGGCTCACAATCTCAGAAGGTGCAGATCATGGAGGGGAAGGCATGGGGGCTGGGGTGAGTTTGTCTGTGGAGGTAAGAACTTCTGGCGGGAAGGTATAAGAAGCTGGGGTGAGATTGTGTATGGAGGTAGGAACATCTAACAGGAAGGTACAGAGGCAGGAATGAGACTGTGGAGATAGGACCTTAGGGCGGGGAAGGTGAAGAGGTTGGAATGAGATTGTGTATGGAGGTAGGAGCTTGTGGCTGCTTCTCACATGGCTCCAACCAGGAAGCCGCAATGAGACCAGAAAAGAGGCTGGGCTATAACTTTACACGGCCTGCCCCTGGTGGCCTTTGTCCACAGCTTCTTAAGACTCTGCCATCACTTCCTAAACCAAGTGCTCCAGGCATGAACCTGGGGGAGGTTTCATATTCCAGCCATAACAACTCAACATGAATTGAGACCCAGCATGTCTGTGTGACTCATTTACGCCATGGTAACTCTTACGTCTCTCAACACCCTATAGGCTACGTATTCTTATTAATACCACTTTACAGATGAGCATAACAAGGTTACACAAGGCAAGATCACTCGTTTCTAGGATAGGGCTGGCAAACCTGAGCTCTGTCTGCCTGGACAGCTACTGATCTGAGCCAGCATGCCAGACTGCCTACTGCTAGTGCCGTCTGCAAGGAGCCTTTTCTAATTTCTCCAACTTTGAGCAACTCATCTGTGCCAAAGGACCCAGTCTGGTTCCTTGTCCACCTGTATAGCCAGTACAATAATTCACAGCCTCTCTTGCAGGAAGGTTGTTCACAGAACTGGGTTCCAGATAATGGACTCACAGGTTAGTGGAAGTGGTAGCAGCCACATTCAGACATGCCAATCAGGAAAACCTTCTTCAGTGCTGTGCTGCAGCCTCTGGCTGGATGTCACTTAACTTTAGGACCACATACTGAACAAGGACAACCTTCTGACAGCCTGGTCCCAAATTACCAAATGGATAAGATTGCCCCACCCTACTGAAGCCAGCACCATATTGCAAAGGTCTATTGTCTGTCTGTCTGTCTACCTGCCTGACTTTCCTTCTTTCTTGTTCTGTATTTATTATTTATGTATGTATTTATGTATTCTGTATTATCTATGTCTGTATTTACTGATTTCCTTAACTAATACAGTTTCCTTTGAGGCTGTAGTTTATTAAAATACATCATAACGGTTGATGTACAGATTTTGCAGCTCCATGAGACATCCCAATACATACACCAGTGTGAACTAAATCAAGTACTAGTGAACCCCAAGGGCAATTGTAAAGGAAAACTTAGAAAAAGCAGCTTGCAGGACACTTGTGGAATGAGGAGAGAGTGGAGTTAATTCCAGGTGTCTGCTAATTCCAAACACCTGGCTGAAAGATGGCGTAGTGGCCTTCTAAACACAGCCAGCACCTCTTCCTTATCCCTGGCTCCAGGTGCCCTGGGCCTTCAAATTCTATGATACATCAGTATTCCATGAGAACCACACCAGACACAGTGGTATAGACCTGTGATCACATCACTTGGAAGGCTGAGGCAGGAAGATCAGAAGTTCAAAGCCAGCCTGAGCTATATAACAAGAGTCTTTTTCAAAAGAACAAAGAACAAAACCAACACCCAAACTTACCTGGGAACCTCATTCTCTGACATTTTCCTGAGGCACCTTCTCCCTGATTCTAATGGGTCAGGCTGCACATGAACTCCAGACAGGTACCTCTTAAATAAGTCTTTCTTATGCTCCTAAAGCAGGTGGCTCCCACTAGATGAGACACATGGGTACATGCTTTTCTAATGCAGCCCAGAGCCCAGTTCTCCATATCTGTCCAAGCTGCGTGGGTGGCTGTCAGAGCCCCCAGGCAGCATTCTCAGGCCCTGACATTAGCATTGGTTTCATGGCAAGTATTTTTATGAATGTGGTGGTGCCTTCTGTGCTGGCCTAGAACCTATACAACTCTCGGTGTTTCTATGGAAAATAGAAATAAAGCCTAATCTTAGGAGAGACTGTCTCTACAAGTAGACAGGACACTTTGGTACAGTGTAAAGTTTCTGTCAAGAACATGAAATATGTCAAGTAAGAGGTTGCTCTGATCAGTCACCTTAAGACCAGCTAGCTCATTCCAGTGATCTGGAGCGTTGTAGGAGGGACAGTCCTGTACATAAGTTGGGTGGATTTAACTGGCACACAGCTGAGCATGTGAATTCACTTTTTTCCAGCTTTTCATCCTCATCTGTAGTGAGAATTTTGGTTTGTTTTTTTTTTTTCAAAAAACAAAAACCAGTTAAGTTATGTGAATATGTTTTTGTTTAATCCCAGGTATGGGACATAGGGCTGCTTCAGATTGTTCACAGCAGCTAATATGATTTGTCTCATGCTCTGGCGTGGGTGTGATTCTGCCATCTGAGGCTAGTTTACATTTGGAATTCTAGGGACTCTTGAGGGGTTATAAAAAGACCAGAGCCCGAGAGAGGTGGTGGCTGCTGCTGACCCTGCTGGTTCCTACTGGTTCCTGCAGGTTCCTGTTGCTGCTTTTGCTGTTTGTTTCTGGTTGCTGGTTGGACTTAGCTCAAGGAACTTGATTCCCCCTAATCAGCAGGAAGTAGTCTAAAGAGATTTATGCTCCCTCTCCCTTCTAATCTTCTTTCTTATGTTAGGGGTTGGAAAGGATTAGGGTGGAGAAGGGTGGTAGACATAAGAACCCAACAAAGTAGCCAAAAAGTATGTTCACACTTATCACCTATCTCAGCTCTTTTCCGTGTACCTGTGTGTGCACACACAGCAGCATATGAGTATGATTGTGATTGTTAGTTTACCAGATTCTACAGTACCCTACAAAACAAGTCTGGAGATTATGTTTGTTGAGGCAGAAAGACCCACCTTAACTGTGGGTGATCCCAGAGCATGGGCTAGAGTCTGGGCTGAATTGAAATGAGCAGTAAATGCTATTAAGCACCAGGACTTAACACTCTGTTTCTTGTCTGGGAATGCAATGTGAACAGCTACCCCATGTTCCTGCCATGATGCCCTCCTGTAGAGAGAATATCCTGTGTATTTACGGATGCATCTGCTGTCAATTAAAAGGCCTATGGCTTATGGTTTAAGCAGGAAGTAGAGGTGGGACATCTGGGAGGCAGAAAGGATTATGGGGCACAGTCAGGTGCAGATAGATTCGCTGGGAAGATGTAACAAGACAGACACATGATACTAGAGTAAGGTAACAAGCCATGTGGCAGAATTCGGGTTAAAACAAATGAGTTATCTTCAGTTATGATCTAGTCACAGATGGGCCTGGCTATATGGCCAAGGTGTTTGTAAATGTATTTTGAGTCTGACTCTTATTTCTAGGAGCATGGGGCTGGGAGAAAAAACTGAAACCTAACTTCTACATCCTCCTGCTGCAACCCACACAGCTTTAATCTGGAACCTTGACTAGAGGCTGTGAGGGAATGAAGAAATGGCAGACACTAAAGGATGAACACATGGATACAGAAAAGCTGGGTAGGCTATGGGGACTGATGGATCTCCACCCACTCCCACTGCGACCAGAACTTCAGGTACACAGAGAGGTGTTAGCTAATCTCAGTAAGTCATTGCCGTAGATGAACAGTCTTAAGCATATCTGAGAGGAGAAAGTTGCAATTGATGGGTTTTGTCCATAAACATTCATATGTGGTAACAATTTTGGAATTTTAGTTTCTTTAAAAAAATAACACAGAAATATCACAAGCATATGTTTTCACTTTAATTCCAGGTGTGGGATAAAGGGCTGCTTCAGATTGTCTGAGACAGCTGACTATGATTTGTCTCATGCTCTAGCAGAGGCATGATTTTTGCCAGCTACGGATAGTTTCTGAGATTATGTGACATTTGGAAATCTGGGTACTTTTCAGAGGGTCTAGAAATGCTAGGACCTCGAGAGGGGTGGTTGTTGGATGGCTGGTGGTGGTTGATGTTTGTTGGTCTTGGTTTGTTAAGTAGTTATGCACAAAGAAGAGGAAACAGATATCCTGACAGCAAAGATCAAACTTGCCCCAAGGAACTCAATGCCCCTCATCAGCAGAAAGTAGTCTAAATATAATATCATCTCCCTTCCGAGCCCTGACTTTTTTCAGGGATCTCTTTCCTTTTCTTTCTATTCTTTCTTCTCTCTTATCTAGGGTAAGGGCGTTTGAAAGGGTGGACAAGGGTGGAAGAAAGAAGAACCCATAAAGCTAATCTCAGTAAGCCATTGCTGTAGATGAACAGTCTATACTCATACTTGGACCAATAAAGGAGAAGGCTTTGCCAATTTTGAGCCTGACCCAGATGGGGAAAGACTTCTCCATTTTCCCACGAGGCCTTGGTCCTTGCCATAGCTGTGCCCATTCAACAGCCCACATTCATTTAGGACTTGAAGCACTCAGCTCTATATCTGTTCCCTATACTTTCCCCTCCATGATGAGCCTTTGAATTATGAGCCAAAATAAACCCTTTCTCCCATAAGTTGCTTCTGTTGGGGTATTTAATGGCAACAACAGAAACATAAAAGAGTGGTGATGGCTTATATTTTTCAAAACCTACTTTAATAAGAGTTCTTAAATGCTTTAACCTCCCTCCTAGCCCATCACCCACCAGACGTGGTGGAAAGGAAAGTTTAATGGAAAATGGGGGTTGTGGACCTATTTAGAGATAGTTCTTTGGGGGTATTCGGCAGTCCAGTTCACTAGGCAATCACCACTCATGAATCTGCAATGGCAGTTCTATCCAGAAGAAACTGTGAAAACAGCAAGAAGCCACCAAAATATCATGAGAAGTTCTTTGATGAGTTACACTCTACAAAGTCACAAGTGAGAATAGCAACTCGATGTAAGGCAAACCAATACTAGAGCATTATGGCCAAAGACTAGGGAGGTGGAGCAAGGTGAACCAATGCCAGAGCCTCCTCCCTCTGTCTGTAGGGTCATATTTATATTCTTTCTAAACTGCATGCATCCTTTCACATGTCTGCTTCAGCAAAACATATGACATAACTGAGTTTCCAAAGAAACCAGAAATGTCCACTTCAAGAGGTGTGTACATGTTTGAGCTGTTATGTACATGTGCTCATGCAGATGTGTGTGGGTCTGTACATGTATGCATGCAGCTGTGTATGTGCATCTGTGCATGCGTACATGTAAGTGTGTAGGGATCTATATATGTATGCATGTAGGTTGTGTGCATCTGCACATGCATGCATGCAGGCATGTGTGGGTATGTAGATGAATGCATACAGGTATGTGTGGCCTGTACATGTGTGCATGCAAGTGTGTGCATACAGTTGTGTGTGAATCTGTACATGTATTGCATGCAACTTTGTATGGTTCTGTACATTTATGCATGCAGGTGTTTGTGTACATATGTACATGTGTACATGCAGGTGTGTATGCATCTGTACGTTTAATCATACAGGTGTGTGCATCTGTACATGTATCGCATGCAGTTGTGTGTGTCTGCAATGCATGCATGCAGGTGTATGTGGGTCTGTACATGCATGCATGCATGCAAGTATGTGTAGTCTATACTTGTATTCATGCAGGTGAGTGCATCTGTACATGTATGCATACAGTTGTATGTGCATCTGTACAGGTATTGCATGCAGGTGTGTGTCTGTACATGCATGCATGTAGGGGTGTGTGTGTGTGTGTGTGTGTGTGTGTGTGTGCTCCGCAGAGGTCAGAGGTGAATGCCAGGTGTCTTCCTCAGTTGCTTTCCACCTTGTGTTTTGAGAGCCGGTCTCTCACTAAGCTTGGCATTCATCCATCTGGCTAGGTAGGAGAGCCAAGAAGCTGTCAGGATCTACCTGTCTCTACCTCCACAGCACTTGGGATTAGAGACAGCTGACTTTTATGTGGGTTCTGGGCTGTGAAATTAGAATCTCATTCTCATGCTTGCATGATCAACTGAACCATTTTTCCCAGCCCTACATGTTCTCAGTTCTTGACATATCTGCCTACCCTTCTACAGTTACTTCCCTAATATTTATAAAATTAACATCTTATAAAGTGTAGAACATTGGAAAGTAAACTTTTAAATAAGGAGAAAATATGTTCATGAAGATCAGAATGGATCCTGGACCCAGACAGAAAGTGATGCCCCTTGTGAGAGGTCAGGAGTCATAGGCCCTGGAGCAGGGAGAAAGACAAGCAACCTGGTAAGGCCAGCAAGATGGCTCAAGGGTACATCTTGCAACCAAGCCTGATAACTGAGTTATCCACAGAACAGAGAGAATGACTCCCCTGGTTGTCCTCTGAGACAGACAGACAGACAGACAGAAAGACACACACACACACGCATACATGCACAAATTAAATAAATGTAAAAAAGCATAAAGAATGACCGGGGAGGCAACGCATGTTGGGTGTGTATGTTGGGGTCGGGGAGAGGTGTCACAAAGGAAGATGATGGATGGAGGCAAACAGGGCCACATCTAGAAAAGCGACTCTTGGGGATTAAGAGGACAAGGTGCTGTAGGGACAGGAGCTGAGTCAAAATTGCAGGACAGCCAAAGTTGGAGGACTCAGGCTGGGACCACAGATCGAGGGAGGAAAGATGGAGTCAGGGGAAGTTGAGGCACAGCACGAGGGGCTGGGGGGTGTTAAGGAAAGAAGGGTGTGAGGAAGAGGATGCAGTGAGAAAGCCTCAGTAGAGCCTGGTGGGCTGGGGAGGTACTGAGGGACAGATGTGAACTGTATCCTGCAGGGCTGTCTTCTGGGACTGGACCCGAGCAATGTGGTGCTGGCAGTGGCCAGGGAAAGAGATGGCTATTGGTAGCTGCATCCTATCCTCGGGGAGATGCCATGCTAATATATCCATAAAGCTGCCTTCATCAGGAGGGCCACTGGGCAGGGACAAAGGTGAACGAGAAAACATGGGGCAAGCACCAGCTATGCCAGTTCCCAACACCATATAATGGGAGCAGGGAAACACCAGCCATGTGGTCTACCGGGCAGGAGCCTGCCACATATATCACTGAATAACACATAGGAGGGGCTCAAAAGTCATTTGTGGGGTGAATCAGTGCTGGAGAGAATAAATAGCAGGTGACAGGTACAGACAGTGAAGGTGACTAACCAGACCTAGTTCAAAGTCATCATTCACCTTTCACTACAGTCTAAGAACTCTTGCCCAGATGTCAAATTCATGGGACCCTCTTGGCCTACCCATCTGTCTAATGGAGGGAAGGTTTTATTAGGCTGGATGCTGAGTCTACGTAACTACAGTAGTCACAACATGGCATCTTAAAATACACACATCCTTCTGCCTTTAAATACCAATTTTGAAGTTATATTCATTTTTTGTAACTTTGTGAAATCAACCTTTTCAGTCTTTCAGGTTGATAATGCACGGTTATTAAGAAATAATAGTAATTTAGGGTTGTGAGATGGGTCAGGGGACAAAAGGGCTTCTGCACACATCTGGTGAGGTTAGTCCAGTCTTTGGAACCCAAATAAAGGAGAATGGGTGGGTGGAGAAACCTGATGCCACAAAGGTATCCTCTGACCTCTACATTCATGCCATCATACACGTGTCATCATGACACACACAACAATAATACGTTTTTAATTGAAAACAATAGTGACACGCATTATAAGAGCAATGGTTACTAAGATAGCAAGACATATAGCATGCTTTCCTCTATGTCAGATATTGTACCTTAATACCTATTATCTGATTTGATCCTGACCGCGATGTGACAAAGGTCCAAAGGTAACTTCTTGCCCAAATTTACACAATAGTAAATATCCATACTTGGCAATGGAGCTGTTACAGCCTGAATAGCAAATGTCTCCCCACAGGTGTGTGTGTGTCAGGTGCTTGGTCCTCACCTGGCAGAGCTATTTTGGAGGAGACTCTGGAAACTTCTTAGGAGGTGAGTCTTAGCTAGAGGAGGCAGGTCACTGGGGGTGTGCTTTTGAAGGCTCAATCTGGTCCCTGGTTCCTTGGTCTGCTTCCTGTCTTCCCTGATGTGAGTAGAGCACGTTCCATTTCTATGATGTCCTTCTTCACCAAGGGCCCAGACTCGGAAGCAGTGCGATAATAATTTCCTCTTTTAGTTGTTTCTGTGACACTGTTGTTATTTTGTTACAGTGAGGACATTATCACTAAAAAAGAGTCCTAGCATTCAAGAAATAGCCACACTTCTTCTCAGGACCCGTTTTCAATTCCAAGGGACATTCGCCCTGTCGTATGACCCCACCTGAAATTTTTTGAAAAGTAGGGACAGAATATTGAACTGGGAGATGAGAGGTGAGATCCTGGACTGAATTTTCCAAAATTCTCCAACTGCACACCTTTCATCAACAAGTCATTGTGAGCCTCGTTTACAGCCACTATAAAACAAAGGTGACGATATCTACACAATTAGCGTCACCCCCATTGCAGCTGCTAAAGAAGTTAAATCATGTAGATGGCATCACTTTACAGAACAAAGAGGCTGCTGCTGCTTATGGAATTGTCATGGTATCTAAGATCCAGGTAGGTGGATCCATGGACCAGATGTTGCTACAATTGGTTGTGAAGGACAGGCTTGCTCCTTCTGCTGTAAACCCTGGCTCTGGATTTGTCCTTCCAACCCTAGCATAGTGGCCCTGTGTTAATGAGGACCCCTGGAGAGGCCTGAGTCAAACTGCTCTGGAGACATCAGTCCTTCAGAATGTCAGAGGCCAGGAGGAAGGAGAGTCCATCTTTTTCTTTAAGCAAGGGTGGAGAAGATGCCTGCTCTGAAGACCTGTCCCTCTCCTGATGCTATTTCTAGGTAAACCCCACATGGCTTCTTTCTGTTAGTATAACAGGACACCCTAACCCTTGCCTTTGCACATTACTACCTAAGGCAGCTTCTCCAGGGAGAACCTGGTAACTTCACAGAAACTATAGTCCATCCACCCATTCACTACCCGAGAGAGCCTGTATTGGTCCATGAAGACTCATAGACTTTGGCCTTCATCCAGGAGTAGATATAGCTGTTACCCTTGAGGGATATTTGGTGTGTTTGGATAGAAACTTGACTTAGATTCTTTTTCTACTTCAGGGGCCGGAAGAAGAGGGATTGTTTCCAGACTATTTTAGGTGAACATACTGAAGAATAAAAAATGAAAAGAAAGAAGAAAATGAGTGTAGGGACGTCACAGCTATTTTTAGCTGGCTCTCCTCTCCCTCTAGGCCATGAGCTCTATTTGGGAACCCGTGTCTTGGTGGACAGCCAACCTTGTGCTTTTTCACAGAGCGGTCGCTGGCATAGGGCAAACGCTTCTGGTCCTCCTCAGGGCTTTTATGGTGACAGCCTAACCTCCGTTCTGGCTCAGTGCTCCTGGCCTCCAGCGGCTCAGCCACTTTTCTACTATGCCAACATGATACAGTCAGGACTTTGGCTCTTCCCTCGTGCTCAGGGGCATCAGAGCACAGCAACTTCTAGTTGTATCCATGACACATTTTATGAAGAATCATTCATTATTCACCGGCCTGGGATCCCTTGCAAACTGTGATCACATGACTTGCTACCTGCTCAGGGATCCTTGCTGCTAAACACAAACTCAGAAATTTATGAACAGTTCGTTCAAGCAGAAACTCTTTCAGTTTTGAGATGGCTCATCATGAAACTGGGGAAAAGAACATGCATAGTCAATGGAATGGAAATGTACCAGGGACCAAACCTAGTAGATCTAAGATCCAACTCAGGAAGGGGCCAGCATTAGCAAGGAAGAGGCTCCGTGTGGGAGGAGACAGGGACCAACACAAGGAGTCACCAATTGGACAGTACAAGAGACCCGACACAGACAGTCTGGTTTGGAAAAGGAGTTGCCTCGAGTAACGAGGTCCTGGTCTCCAGTTCTAGTGAGAAGTTAGTGGGGCTTAAGGATCTGGGATCACATCTCTCCTATCATCCAGGAAGTATGCTCCCAGAACTTTTTGGCCAGAGGGATTGTGTTTCCAGTGCTAAATGGAAAGTCTATTTTTCTTCTCTCAAATTGAAGTAGCTCTTTGTTTTGAAAGCTAAGACCCATTCATGCTTATTGTAAAGAGGGAGAAGCACCTCAACTCCACTACCAGCATTTCTTGGGGTGCCTTAGACACGCATGTACCCAAATGCACAGAAACATAAGCATGAGCTTCTTAGGAATGGATTTTGACTGTGGGACATTCAGCCATTTACTTTTGGCTAAGAAAAAATACAGAGGTTCAAGGGACTGGGGTGGGGAGGGGATCCTCTTGATGCTACCTACTACAGCTCAGCCAAAGGAAAACCTACCTGTTGGCCTGCAGCCAACTCTTTTCTTCTAGAAATGTTCTAATCCCAGTTCATCAACCTTCCCACTTCTAGCTCCAGAGCTAAGTGTCAGAAAGCTACTCACTGAGTCTTCCCCTTGTGGTGACTAAGACTCCTCCCTGCTCTCTGAGATGCAATCCACTCGGATCATTTTTAAAGAGAGGTCTTCAGAGCCAGTGCACCTGGAGAACAGGGTGGCTATGACTTGAAGGGCCCATTTTAGCTCACTCCAGTGGCCCTCCTGGGAAAGGGTGAGTTTCTGAATGAGGAGCTGAAGCAGAATGTTCTCATCCTTCAAGGTGCTCCTGGTCTGTTTCCCTGAGCCATCCCGGGATGCTGAATGACCCTACACATCTGTCATTCTCACTTTTCACTTAAGAAACCTGAGCTCAGACTGGGAAAGATACAACCCTAACTGATCATGTCCACTTGACCCCAGAGTTCAAGTGCTCAGCCACTGGGCTTTGCCAACTGCCTCTGTGACAGCAGTCTGGTTTATAATGGAGAGATCGGATCAAAGGGAGTGGGACGAAAGATGCCCACATTCAACACTGCTTCTGAGTGTATCCATGAGATATTAGCTTCTGAGTCAGGGATCTCACACAATTGCCTCATCCCAAGTAACTGAAATCCGACAGGGAACAAGAAGGTGAGGAGGAGCTCACCCCTTTGCTCTCTGCTACCCTAGCTCACAGGCACTTAGTGTGTACTGGATGCATCTCCTCTCAGATAGACTAGAAAATAAGGACTTATACCACATAAAATACATCACACATTCATACTGAGAATCTAATTCAAATTCAGGACTGCTACTGTCTTGGTTTGAACCCAATGATGTCGCCATTTTTGTAGGTCAAGAATTGTTAAGTGTGAGCAATTTTGATCAACTCAACCTAACATCTTCACACCAATTTTTAAAAATCAGTGGTAATGTAGGATACATACTTTCTCCACTTTTTCTTCCATATAAGAAAAGAACTTTTGTTAGACAAAGTCTAATCTAGAGAGATATATTAGTTTTTTAAAAGTGTAACAATTCAATAAAGGTTGAAGGTCATTGTACTACCAAATTCTGGAAGCTACAACAAAGATCCACAGAATAGAAAGCTTATAAATGCAAGAATCCATTTTACTTCTACTGTTTTAGAAGCTGAGACATTAAGGGTCTTGTGAGGGCTTCCTGGTTCACGGGAAGTTTTTGCTGTCTGTATCCACTCGTAGTGATGGGGGAGGGATGCACTCATCCCATTCTTGAGAGATCTACACTCATGACTTACTTCCCAAAGCCCCAGCCTTCTGATCCGACACACTGGATAGTTATATAACAAATGTTCAGTTATTAACAAGTAGTTTAGATAGCAATTTATAAGGGAACAGATATAAAAGTACATTCATATCTTATTTGCTTCCCTGCTACTTTGGCAAACACGATGACTAAGAGAAATGTGGGAGAGGAAAGGGTTTATTTGGCTTGCATGTTACAGTTCTTTGTGAAGGAAATTCAGGGCAGGAACTCAAAGCAGGAACCTGGAGGCAGGAATTGACATCGAGGCTGTGGAGGAATGCTGCATACTGGCTTGCTCTCCATGGCTTTCTCAGCTGGTTCCCTTGTTGGTTGGTTTGTTTCTCAAGATAGGGTTGACATTGTAGCTATGGCTGTCTTGGAACTTGCTCTGTAGTCTAGGCTGGCCTCCAAATCAGAGATCAGCCTGCCTCTGCCTCCTGAGTGCTGGGATTAAAGTCATTTACCACTACCACCCAGCTCTCAGCCGTTTTTGTTGTTGGTTTTTGTTTTTAAATACAACCCAGGACCTCTTGCTTAGGGATGGCACTGCCCGAAGTTAGCTGGGCCTCCTACATTAATCAAGAAAGTGCCTCACAAGGTTGCTTACAGGCCCATATGATTTAGGCAATTCCTCAACTGAGTGTCCCTGTTTCCAGGTAATCTTAGTTGACAAAACCTAACCTGCACATTCCACTTTTCTCAAACAAAGAGATATGCAAATTAAAACAACCATGCTGTGCTATTTTTCCTATAACCAGTTTGCAGTTAAACTCTATGGGTAAAACCGAAGGGAAAAACAACTCACACTGGTGACAGGAATTGAAGTTGGAAGAACCAACTTCACTCCACTACAGTGGACTAGCGTTTGGCACTATCTGCTAAACGAGAGCACTGAAGTCAGAAATCCCGCATCTCAGAATGTACCTTACCGGTGTATTTACCCAAGTGCAAATAACACAGTCACAAAGGTGATTTACAGTATGTGGTTTGTAACAGTGAACACGGAAGCAACACAAGTGTCCATCAACAGAGAAGCTGTGAAATGAGCTATGGAGAATCTGAGTTCTGATGTTGAAAAATAGCTAGGACATATTAACTAAAAACAAGGTGAGAACTTTAAGGATACTCTAAAACTTTGTTTTAAATGAGGAAGGGGAACAAATGGAAGAGGACTTGAGAGACTGATGACCAAGGCTGGCTGGAAGGGGACTTGAGAGATTGAGGGCAGTGACCAGCTAGAAGGGGACTTGAGAGACTGATGGCAGTGGCTGGCTGGAAGGGGACTTGAGAGACTGATGGCAGCGGCTAGTTGGCGCAGGAGATGAGGACTGTGCAGATGTGAACTAAATGAAGCAAGCAGTTTGCTAAATACGTTTGCATATTTAAATTTATGGACTATGTAAACTATTAAATATCCACAATTAAACTGAAAGAGGAATAAAGAAGCTTAAAACCAAACCATATGCCCCAGCCCTCCACGCTGCAGCCACAATCCTCCCTGTAATCAGGTGGCCTCTTCCCGTCTCCCATGACAACTATGGATCAAAACCACTGACCTCTGCAAACCACAGGCACAGATCCATGTCACACAGTGCTGACAGAAATAAATGAAATTGTTTTGTAGGAAATAATAACATAATTAAGGAAAAAGAGAACTCAAGGCAGGTCTTTGCAAGAGAAAAATCGTAAGTTCATTAATTTTCACAAGTTAGAAGAGTGTTAATTAAATATCCTGTGACTGAAGTAAAGTTTATTTTTTGAAAGAAAGTTGTCAAGAGGGAATAGGAAATTGTATTAACCCACTGCTATGATTTGAATCTGGGTGTTGTCTCCCAAAGAGCCATTTATAAAGCTTGTTCCCTGGGCTGTTGGTAGCAAAAAGCCCCCATTGGCCAGGAGTGGTGACATGTTGGCAGTCCCAGCACCCGGGACAGGAAGATCAGAATTTAAAGGTCCCTGGCTAAACAGTAAAGTCGAGGCAAGCCTGGGACACATGAAACTCTGTCTCAAATTCTGCTCAAAAACAAAAAGCAAGAACCCTGTGGACTTTGTAGCAGTTGGCCTGTGGAAGATCTTCAGGTTCTGAAGGGGAATTACAGCATCTGCCTTCTGGTTTGAGAATGAGCACTCCATCAGACAGACATCCCTACCATGTGGTGTAAATGTTTCTGGAGGCCTAAACAAGCACAGCTACCTGCTCTTGGCTTGAACTCAAAACCGTTAGCCAAAATAAGCCTCTTTACTTCATAAGTAGCATGTGTCAGGTATTCTATTGTAGTGATGGGAAGCTAATACATCACTGGTCTCGTGAAACACACTGTGTACGATACCCTCCTGGTATCTTTCCACATTATGATGAAAGCTTTATATGCTTTCATATATGTCTCATATATGAGCTTTCATATATGTCTCTAGCTCTTTCTCTGTTTTAGCTTTACATCCCTCTACCGACATCCCTAGATATCTCACAAAGTCCCCCACACAGCTGAGCCCAGTGACGCAATGTCTGCGATTTACAGTCTCATTTTCCATGGTTTTAGTAACCTGTGGTCAATTTGGCCCAAAAGTGTTAAATGCAAAATTCCAGAGACAACAAATTCATGTCATAAATTTAGAAACTATGAGAACTACTACAAATTTTAAAATAATTATTTAAAAAGAACTGTGAGGCATACCTGCAGTCTCAGTGCCTGAAGGCTGAGGCAGAAGGACTTTGAGTTCTAGGCCAACCTGGACTACTTCATGAGTTCTAGGCCAGCTTGGACTACAGTTGAGATTTTTCTCAAAGAAGAAAAGACAAAAGAAAGGGGGAAGTAAATTAGCATCTACACAGCTCAATGAAGCCTCAACCACCTGACTCTGCCCCTCCCAGGACATGATCATCTTTGTCCAGCATACCCGCACTCCATGTGTCAGCAACATGTCGGGCACTCTTCAGCCTGCTCAGACTACCTGAGCATCAGTGTCTGTGTTAGGGTAATCTTTATTTTTCTTTATTTTTTCCTCACCCAAGATACCACAGTAATAATGATAGCAATTTGGAAATGTTTCCTAAAGTAAAAAAAAAAAAAAAAAAGATGAAAGTTCTCTGTGTTACAGGGTTGGTGTTATTTGTGGATCTAGAAACATGTCCTCTCCAGATGAGGGGGACTGCTGAACACATCTCAGAAGTCAGTTCTCCGTGCAACGTAAGCAAGGTCATTTCTTCTCCCCTTCTCCTTTGTGCCTTCAATTATAAAATCTCAAAGATCTCAGCTGCTTTCATGTCTTGTTGAGTCTCTTCTTTCTCTTGTTACATGTCACTGCCACCATGACCACCTGCCCCTTCTGACCCCTGTGCTATAGGAATTACTACTATGTTGTCTTTCTGCCTCCAGCCTGTCCAATCTGTCCCCCATATCCATCCCCCACATGCATCTTCAAATTAGTGTCCAATGACTCCTTTAAAAGGTAAATACAGGGGTAAGAGGGATGGATCAGGGATTAAGAGTAAATATTTGTCTTGCAGTGGACCCAAGTTTGGATCCTACCACTCACCAGGCAGATCACAATCGCTTGTCCCTTCAGCTCCTATGTCCTCTTCTGGACGCCATGTGTACCTGCATTCATATGCACATACTCCCACATAAATACACACACTCACAATTTAAAATCATTATTTAAAATAAATAAATAGATCTAGGTAGCTGTGTTGTGCTTGTGAGCCTCATGGAGCTAAAAAGACATGAGCTCCCATGTCAGCAAGAGATCAAGGCCACAGCACCAAGGAGGTCTAGGCCCACTGTGCTTATGTCTGGCAGAGCTGGGCAAGACAAAGTGGCAATCCTTCCAACTCCCAGACAATTACGAGTTTTGGCTGGACCCTGGAGAACACATCAAGAGAGTGAAAGGCCAGGCAAAAAGCACAACTATGTGGTTGAAACAGGAGCTTAGTGACTGGGCTGTGATCCTCCGACACAATGTTCTACAGGTCCATTTGAGGACTGTAGACTCTAATGACAGCCTATATCAATGTACTATTCTGCCCCGCGCTACGGTCTCGCCAGCAAGAACGACGCGGCACACATAGGATCCTTCTGCAGTAAAGCTTCAATGCATCTTGAGAGGGAGAGCATAAGCTTGCCACGAATGGAGACTCAGAACAATAGAATACCCGCCCTTTATATGGGTCACAGCGCTTGCCTGGGACATGGAGCTTCCCCATTGGCTCCCGCACACCAGGCCAGATGCCACCACGAGAGAGGCTGAGATTCTGAAGTGGAAAATTACCAGGTGCATGCGCACTAGCCTGTTTACAACTTGTCCTCGGCCGAATGTAGGCGCCATCTTGTAATGGCGGATGTGGGTGCTCAGGCGGCTCCCAACACTATTCTCATTTTCCTACAGACTACCCCTTCAAACCACTAACAGTTGTATTTATAACAAGAATTCATCATCCCAATATTAGCAGTAATGGCGGTCATAGTCTCCTGGCTTAACTTTTGCTGCTTTGTGACCCTAACGTACACCAGAGATTTCATACATCCATCAACAGAGGTAAGCACAATGCATTGTCTGGGGAATAGACTCAGGAGTATGCCAGGTGGTGTGACCTTCAAGTCCAAGAAGCCTGCATCTCAGCTGAATATACTTTACATGGGAGGCTGCTCCACCATCAGGCTTTATCTTTGTATATTTGAGTTTTGCTTACCTCCCTCCGTTCATTCACAAGCTCACATTCAGGTTCTTACTGCTTTGGACAATGGTGGCTTTTGGAAACTGCACAGCAGTATAAGAATGTTGCCTAACCATAGGAATGAAAACAAAACAAAAAACAAGAGCACGAGTATTAGGCACCCAGTATCTTCACTCACACTTTGGCTATGAGACTGAGCCATCCGTCATCACTCTGCCATGTTTGTGAAGCCATCTGACAGGGAGGGAGATGGATGCCCAGCTTTCATGTCCAAGGAAGCAGCAACATTCTGACAGCATGCACCCCCTTTTGGGGGGATTACATGATATACTTCATGCTCCTAACTGATGTGGTTGGAGTGTTGGTATTGAGCCTATTGCATCAGCAGAACAGAAAATTGTGATGCATTTTATGCACACCAGTAAAGGAGTGTGGTGTTCCTCATTCTGCAGAGAATAGAAGCACCCTTTGGATTCCAAAATAGGGCCTTCAAACATGTTGTCATTTTCAATTACATTGTTGGAGACTTCTAATAAACCGCTTAACTGACCGTTGTCACACTGAATAAATTCTGAACATTGTCTATGGACAAGCCATCAGCTAACTGTTCTGTTGATTTTTTCCAATCAGATTGCATAACAAGACTGTAAATCTAGTTCTGTACCTTCCTGCTGAAGCTTTGTAATGAGTCCCATTGTTCATATACCATAATTCAAATTCTTTACTACAGTCTGTAGAAGAGAGTGTGTAGACATCCCAGCATCCCCAGCACTGTTCCAGGTCAACCCCATTATCCTGAGATCTAGCTGGGCACCCCCATACTCCCAGCATCCTAGTTTGGATATAAATTATCTGGTCTACCTAAATCTAAGTTTTCCCACAACCTGACTCTTGCCTGACTCTCCAACTTCACTTCCCACTACTTAGTCAAAACACTACAGATATCACTACTATTTCTCTACAGAAAAAATGATCCAGTAATGCCAAACTCCAGATCATTCAGCTCACATATGCAAACCTTCTCATCTTCAAGGCTTGTTCTACAATCCGTGTTCATCGGCTTTCAGTTACTATAACAAGAAGAAATCAACTAAGAAGGTAAACTCTCCTTGTCTCTTGGTTTCAGAAGCTTCAATCCATAGATGCTTGGACCTTGTTATCTTTGAGCCTGTGAGACATTACATCACAGCAGAGGCATGTGACAAGACACTACTCATGTCAAGACAAATGAAGAGAAAGGAAGAGAAGGAAGTGCACTCCTTGTACCCCCTCAAGTGCACGCCCCCAAATGACCTAATCTCTTTCCATTAGGTCCCATATCTTAAAGGTCCCACATGCTCTCAATTGTGCACAAGCTGGAGGACAAGCAGCATTTTTGGATTATCATCATCCAAGGGAAGTGGAGACGCAGAAGCTGCTCCAAAGACTTACATTGACACCACGACCAAGGCAACTCTTATAAAAGACAACGTTTAATTGAGGCTGGCTTACATTTCAGAGGTTCCATCCATTGTCATTATGGTGGGAAGCATGGCAGCCTGCAGGCAGACATGGTTTGGGAGAAGGAGATAAAAGTTCTATATCTTGATCTGAAGGCAGCCAGAAGGAGACTCCCTTTTCCACATTGGGCAGAACTTGAGCACTAGGAGGCCGAAAAGCCCACCTACACAGTGACACAGTTCCTCCAACAAAGCCTTCCTCCAACAAGGCCACACTCCTAATAGTGCCTCTTTCTGGGGGCCAAGTGTATTCAAACCACCTCAGGTGCCCTAAGTTGATTATTGAGTGATGGGTCCTGGGAGAGGCAAGACAACCAGGAACTCTCAGCAGCCTCCTGTACCCCACCCTCCCAACCCCAGGAGAAGCAACCACCAAGTCCAACTTTTGCAGACCATTCTGACGAGACATTGCAGAGCATGAGGCCAAGTCCTATGTGATGACTCATTGCCTGGGATCATGAGAAACTTGGGGAGCAGGAGAAAGCTGGAGGAGTTGGTACCCACTTTACCCTATCCTGGTTTTCTTTGCCTTCTGTTCACCAGTGTGTTTAGGAAATTTACTATTGCTGCCATGGAGATAACCTGAATGGTAGAAGTAGATCATGCAGTCTAAAGACAGATTAGCATCCTTCACTCCTGCATTCCAGCTCTGTGACCTTGGCCTTCCTATTGAATGTCCACCCCTCTCCTACAGCCCTTGCTTCCTCCCTACCCACCTGGCATTCACTGTGTGTTTTGAGAAACACATTCTTGAAAGTATTCTTGGTAATATATTCTGTAAGCACACTGTGTTGTGATATCATTGTTTGCTTAATTAATTTGCATTTCCCTAGCCCTATCAGCCAGTGAAGTAATAGGGCTCACTACCTGCTACCCTTGCAACTCATGCTGTGTCTTTGCACCCAGAAAGGATTTCTGACACCCTCTAGGGATACGTGCTAGGTATCCATGCACTCAGATTCCATGGCCTCAATTTCATAGCTGTTCTTCTGGGCAAGCGTCTTTGTCCTCTTGATCCCGGGTTCTCTCTGTGGGCATGCTGTCAATGCCCAAGAGTCTTTTCAGTGTCAGGACAGAGCCATACTCCTCCAACCTGTCACTCTCCAGACACCAAATCATACACTGTCCTCTAGAGTTTGAACCACACCAGGACAGGCAGGGAGCAGATGTCTCCTAGCCCATTGCCACCACTTCTTTATATTCAGAACCTGTGTCACAAACCTTCCTTCTCATTCTGCCAACACCAGAAGGCTGGTCCTGATGGTGGGCTCACCATATCCCCATGCATATGCCCATGCCTTAAATGTAAGCAGGAGTAGTCCTTTAAGAGTCCCCTAAAGAGAACAGACCTGGGTTTTGACAGGTGAGTTGCACCTGAAGTGTTGATAAAAAAGGACTTCATGTCTCAAGGTAATGACAAGGGGATTTGAACTGAAACTGGAGGGCAAGGGAAAAGAACCTGGAGGAAACCGGTTCCCATGACTGTCTTGTGTAAGTCTTGCCTTCTGAAACAGAAGGTCGGAGCTTATTAATGTATCTTAAAATCAGTTTAGTATATTGTCACCTTCGTTTTAAAGGATCAAACAGAAGAGCAGCAGTTTTCAACCTGTGGGTCAAGACACCCACAAGGGTCACATATTAGATATCCTACATATCAGATATTGACATTACTATTCATAACAGCAAAATTACAGCTATGAAGTAGCAATGAAATAATTTTATGGATGGAGGTCACAAAACACGAGGAACTGTATTAAATGGTCACGGCATTTGGAAGGTTGAGAACCACCATATTAGCATTAAAATATTAAAGCCCATTACATAGAATAAGGCTAAGTTTTCCTTCCTGACATCTTTGCTTCTCTCCAATAGTTATTGAACTTCATGGACCTGCTTTTAGGTCAAACAGTCAAATATCTAGAGCCTCACTCTCTTCACCTTAATAATACATGTACCTACTTGGTCATAAAGTTCAATGAATCACAATTAAAATATGAACAAGACTATTGGGTTTTTTGTAAAGAAAAAAATGGCTGCCAGTTCCAGCAGAGCTCTTGGCCCACCATGTACTCACGGAGGTCTCTCTCCTTTCTGTGTATTAGGAGGTTGATCAGCCTATTTGATTTAATCCATATTGGGAATTGTAAGAGAAAAGGCATATGCTGGCATGAGATAGATATTCAACTATGCATCATTTAAATGTGGATGCAAAGGTGTAGGAGCTGCAAATAGTTAACTGCATTCCAAATAGCTGTCTTTAAAAAAAATAATAAGTATATTTCTTCACAGTTTTGGAAGAAGTAGAAAATCTAGGGTCTGCATGGTAAGGACCTTCTGACTGTACTGTCCATGGTAAAAGGCAGAATGGCAAGAGATCATAATTAACAGCATCAAGCCCACATACAATTGGCACGGACCCACTTATGAGGGTAGAGCCTACTTACTTAAACACCTCCCATTGGGCCCCATCTTCAAACACCGCTAATGCTGCAGATTCAGTTCCCAACTGTGGCTTTTGGGAGGACACATTCAAACCACAGGAGCTGCTCAAGCAGGAGAGAAAGAGGAAAGGGGGAGGGGGCTGAGCAAAGAAGCAACAGGAAGAGATCAGTGTCCAGGAGAAGAACAGTCTCCGGAAGTAGATGTGGGGACTCAGATGAGATCCCTGGTCTCTGTCACTCCCAAGACTCTGCTGTTCTGCTTCCCTTTCAGAATGGAGTTCTCTTGCTCAACGAGAAGACAGGGAATGTTGATCCCCACATACCATCTTCATCCCATCCTACTAATGGCCCACATGTACTTCAAGGGCAGGAGTCCAACCCAGCCAGCAGCACATGCTTTCCCATAAATCCATCTCTACAACAGGAAGATCAGGTGACATCAACTGGGCATAAGCCCTTGCCTGTGCCCAGAGAGTGGGATGTTGCAATGGACCATTCTAGCAGAGATATGAGTACAGGGCTGGGAGCCATTCTGAGAGTAAGAAGATGTTGTCCACAGAAGCAGGAGATGAAAATGAGGCCAACCAAAGCATCCCATGACCCCCAGTGCAAGAGGACTAAGGAGATTGGAGGTGGATTCAGAGGCATCATTTTCTATTATGGCTGTTTAAGATGCCCTCCAACACAATGAACAGAGCAGGGATGGTGGACGGAGTCACACAGGTTACTCATGAGGCCACATCCCTTACAAAACTGTGGTCATAGTGATCAGGTGCGGCAGGACACATGAATGCCTGGAAAACATACACAATATTGAAAGGTCAAGAAAGAGATGGGAGCCAGGAAGATTTAGGGCTCTCTGGAAAGTCCCATCACCCCCCCCTACCACACCCTGAGAGTAGCAGCATGCAGGGGACCAAGGAGGAAATCCCACAAGGGGAGTGGACACTGGATCCTGGCCTTGGGGAGGAACAAGGCATTTCTAGTGCACATCATAGCATTGGCCCAGCAGAGAGCAAGTAACACCGGGACTTGAGCTAGTAGCAGGTCCAAAGGAAGAGCCCTTTGGCCGACAACTTCCTCCCGGACTGTCTTAGCACCCAGCAAGGAGAGGAAATGGTTGATACATTTCCCAGACCAAGTTCCAACCAATAAGGAGGCTGAGATGGTGACAGGGGAAGTGGGGATAGGGACAGTGAAGAGGAGCTTCATGGGAGAGAGGACAACAGGTGTTCACTGTCAGCTTCTGATGATAGAGGAAGATAATGGCAGAACAAAACCAAAGATTCTCCCGGGGTGATAGATGTCTGAGAGTTGCAAAAGTTGAGTGTGATTTTATGGCTGTGGGAGGCTGGAAAGGACCAGCATGACCTTAAAAATATAGCTGTGGCCATGTACACTCCCAGGACAAAAAGATGCTGGTGTCTGAAGCTCAGAAACGGTGGCCATTCTCATGATATCTGCTTCAGTTACTGTTCATAGTAGAACTAAGCTTTCTCAAAATAATTTTTACCTTCCTGTTATCTCCATAAATGCATGTCCACAAGCAGTGAGAGGAGAGAGGGAGAGAGAATAGATAAATAAATACATAGATAAATGATAGATAGATGATTGATAGATGATTGATAGATGATTGATAGATGATAAGCAGATTGATAGGTAGATAGCCTCCAACAACTAGATTCCTTGTCTCTCACCTCTTCCTCTACTCCTGTCAGAGAATCCAGCCAGCCACTAGCTTTGCCGTCATCCTTGGGTTACCACTCTATATTTAGAACATAATATTAAAAACTTGTTTGTTAGCTGAAATTCAAATCATTTGGGCACCTGCTTTTTGTTTTGGTTTTCGTTTCTGCACATGAACTAAATCTGAAACGGTGCCCCCCTCACTCCCACCCTTCCTCTGGGAGAGGAGACAATGACAAAGACACTTAGCAGGGGACGCAGCCAGGGGCCCTCTGTATCTGTGGGTGCTGCGTCTTCAATCAACCACAGTTGAAAATAATTTTCTTAAATTACATCTGCACCAACCATGTACAGACTTTTTTCCTTGTCATTATTCCCTAAACAATGGAGTTCGGCAGCTGTTATGCAGTGGGTTGTGGCCAGCATTTTAAAAGATCAAATGGGATAGAACAGAAGTGTTAGAATGCATTATCCATAAGGATGTGTATTGTTTCGCAACATTTTACGTATCACTGGCCTTGTATTCGGTTTTGTTAGGAATCTGGAGATGATTTAAAGGACCCAGAAAGATGTCCATAGGTGACATACAAATAACACACCTTATACAATAAGGGTCTTCAGCATCCTCGGACTGAGACGCCATGCTGGATCCTGGGACTAGTCTCCCACAGACAGCAAGGGACAACTGGAGCTCCAGGCCTGGGGAGTCCCCAGCTGGCAAGAAGGAGGCAGCTACTGTTCCCACCCTGAGCCTTCTCGACGCACTTGGAAGGTTCTCTCCTATTCTAGCCCACTCATTCACCCGGGTCGCTAGGGTCGTGGAGAGGCTCCCAGAGCTGTTTTAGCCTATCTCTTAAGAGCTATGAGGAGACAGCGCCTTTGCTGAGCTCTCTGTGAAGAAATGGTTGCTTCCGGCTCCTGCCCCACAGCTTCTCTTCCTGAGCCAATGACTCTGCTGTTGTAAACCCTCAGGATTCCCAGGTCAAGCCTTCATTCCTGTCAGTCAGTGAAGCATCACAGCCTCCTTCTTTCTCCCACTGTTGCCTCCCAGCTTTTCTTCTGAGCCCTTCAGATGGTTGTTGTAGCTTCCTTTTGGGCACACTCCAAGTTGTTGTGGCCTCCCAGACATGAACCTCTAAACCCAGCACCCGGCAGGACACCTGAAGGAGAGCCTCTAGATTCCAGTGCAGGTCAGCTTGGGGCGGGGCAGGCGCGGGGCAGGCCGCGGTGGGGGAATTTCCCAGATGAAGGTATTACCTCCACTGCTTGTGATGGTTGCTTTTAATGTCTACGTGTTATAAATTAGAAACAGCTGAGCAGGGATCCTCAGCTGAAGAAGTGTTCTGATTACCTTAATTGATGCGGGAAGAACCCCCAAGTGTGGGCGGCACCTTCTGGTAGCAGCCCAGATTTTAAAACGGGGGATGGGGGCGGGATGGGGGGGGGGGGAGCTGGCAAAAGGAAAATCATTTGCCTTCTCCCACCTGACCTCCCTCTCTCGGAGACACTTGATTTATCCCTTTTGTGCTGCAATTGATTCCTTTGCTCATATCAGAACCAAGATGTCCAGACTCCCATCACTGACTAAGGACCAGGTGCTGTTTAGGAACCTTCCTTCCGGGTCTGCAGCCGATGAGGCCTGTAGAGGTAATCCAGGCCTGAGCATGGAGCAGATACTTGGAATCATCTTTCTCTGGGACAATCCAGCTGCTGAGAGACCCGGACTCAAGGACTGAACAGCCTTCCCCTTTGGTCCCTGCTTCCATTCCTGCCTCCAGGTTCCTGCTTGCCCTAGCTGCTGTTGGTGATAAACTCTATCTAACCTTCGAGATGTAATAAACCCTTTCATCCCCAAGTTGCTTATGGGCATGGTTTTTTTTTAATCACAGCAACAAAAAGCAAACTAAAATGACTGTCTCAACTTGTCCAATCCCTCCTGTACCATCTGTTTTCTCTGTTGCCTGGAATACTTTATTTAAATTGGGTCTGTTCTCCCCTTAATCAAATACCCACTGATCAGTGTTGATGGATATAGACCATTTCCTGGGTATCCATGACATTTTGTACATTTGCCCGGACAGTTTCCCATTTCTTTCTTAAGACAAGTTTTTCCATTCACAGCTAACAAAATAAGAATTGATCCCATGAAAAACAAATCAAGGAGATGCTGTTTACAGCAGTTTAATAAAATGAACAAAGTCATTTACTCTTGGGAAATGTGTCAGGAAGAAGCACCTAGTAAAAGTGAGGTCATTGGGCATGGATGTTTTTCAAAAGCCAATTAGAAAACCAAATGATTGTCATTAAACTGTCCTTTTAGGAGGGAAGGTAGATCTGGTGATCAGAGACACTTTGATTACTTTGGTTTTCAGAGGAGTATAGTGTGGGAATCTGAGACTCCTTATAAGGCGAATTAACAGTACCGTGGGGAACAGGAAGATGTCTAGGAAGAAGAAAAATCTGAGAAACCCAACATCCCTTTCTGGCATTCCAGCTACACCAGGTTCCAGATTGAATACAAATCGGACGTGGTTAGGAGACACAGTTGTGAACGTTAGCATAGGATATACAAAATGAAAGCTTTCTTGAACCTTCTCTGTGGACTCTAGAAAAATGGTCTACATTGCTCACTCACAAGCCCATAACGGAGACATCCTTGTGCTAAAATCTGGAAATGGAATGACATGAATTGAAGAAAATAAGACAGAATTAAAGTATTGACGGGTAGCTTATGTACACTTTACACTTGGCAATCGTTGGGGATGGCTTATGTGCACTTTACATTCGACAATCATTGGAAAGATTACATCAAGGGGCTTCACACTGCATTAAAAATAATTTCTCAGGGACTGGGCATAGAAAGGGTGTCAGCCATTGTCCAGGCAATTGCCAAGTTTGTTCCCTGGCACAAACAAAGAACTGAATGACCAGGAAAGACAGAAGACCAAGCCTTGGAGAAAAGGAAAGTGACAATACATTACTAATGAGGGAAACCCAAGGCTGAAAGTCCATTAAATGGTCGCTTACTTGGTCATTTTATAGGGTCCTTGGGTCCTCCCTATTCCCTTGTTGGTTCTGCCTAGATACTTAGCCCTGTGCCTTCCTGATCTTTCTCCTTGCAGAAAGTACTGAGAACTAGAAGCCGTCAGCTCAGGGAGCTTGCCTTAGCTTTCTCTGCCAACCCGTGTTCCACTAACCGTGCTTCATGGGGAGATAGATGGTTGAGTCATGAAAATTCTTGCTGTGCAGGCATGTGGGCCTGAGTTTGTATCCCCAGCATCCATGTAAAGAACTCTAGGAGTGCCGGGCAGTGGTGGTGCACGCCTTTAATCCCAGCACTTGGGAAGCAGAGGCAGGCGGGTTTCTGAGTTTGAGGCCAGCCTGGTCTACAAAGTGAGTTCCAGGACAGCCAGGGTTACACAGAGAAACCCTGTCTCGAAAAACAAAAACAAAAACAAAAACAAACAAACAAACAAAAGAACTCTAGGAGTATTGATCTCGGTTGCCTACCAGAACTAGGCATAAGACCCTATTGGTGAAGACACTGCATGCATTGATCACAGAACAGAGAACTCAGGCTGGAGCTAAGCTGAATGTCTTAGCCCTGCTGGCTGGCCAGCTTTCATACTGTTGGAAGGTGCTATATTGCTAAGTGAGAAAAGTCATCAAGACTTACCTTGAATCCTGCAAGCTACAATCATGAATGGCCTTGCAGGATATGCCTGCCAGTGTAATAGAGATGTGGCTCTTATAGGATTAACCAACTGCTCTTTGATTGGATTGCCACTCCATAGGAAAGAACTCTTGGTTTCTAAATATTCATGTTTCTATCCGTAGATCAGTCCTGCCTTCAGCCTACTTCAGGGAAGCTTCTCATTGTAGCAGGTGGCAGTTAATGCAGAGTATCATACATTTTCAGTGTACCAAGAATAAGCAAAGGAGGAACACCTGACCCTACAGGGACATCTGTATCACCCTTTCCAACACTCAGACAACATTGCAGAAGAGAGGGTATAAGAACCCAAGAACAGGGAGGTGTGCCACCAAAAGATGTCTTCTGAATAAAACATGGCCACTGCACTCATGAGCTGATGGTAGCTATGTTTAGCAGCAGAAGACCAGGCCCATCAACACTTCATCATGGATGAGAGGGGGACCTCATGTGGTTCCACACCTCTCTTAAGGACGACTGGCAGTTAATAGTTATTGGGAGAGGGGGTAATTTCTTAATTGTAGGAGTAATTTTTCTGTCCACAGTGAAGAAGTAAATAGCCTACTACCTATGCTCATGTAAACAACCCTATCAGACTTGGAGAACCATACCCAAAGGGACCTGAAAGTAGACGGGGGCTTGTTGGAAAGAGGAGGGGCTTGTTGGAAAGTAGGAGGGGCTTGTTGGAAAGTAGGAG
>JADRCH010000251.1:2119886-2139274 GCA_019843965.1 Rhynchomys soricoides | reverse complement strand
CTCCACCATTACCACCACCTCCACCATTGCCACCACCTCCACCATTATCACCACCTCCACCATTACCACCACCTCCACCATTATCACCACCGCCATGGTTACCACCACCTCCATCATTGCCACCACCTCCACCATTACCACCACCGCCATCATTGCCACGCCTCCATCTTTACTATCTTTGCCAAGTCTCCCCTCCCCACTGTCGTTACCCCCCATCCCCACCCCCACTTCACGACCATCGTCACTGCCATCCCACACGACTTTCCATCATGACCACAGCTGCTGCATAGTTCTTGATATGTGTGGTGAAAGCCTTGTGTTTTTGAAATCACAGCTCAGTTTACATTTAACAACTGCTCCTTCTGTAAGAGTGTTCATAGTCTATAGTTCTCCAATTACAGACAAGAGAGCTATTTGCCTTAAGCAATGTTAGCCCATGGAAGAGAGTTGTTAGCAAAACAGCCCACAAATCCTCTTCTGGTTCCAAGGTTCTTCAGTGGGTGGTGGGTGTGACTGAGAGTGTGTCAATGAACGAGCCTACCAGTGTGCATAGAGGCAGGTGATCTGGTGGTCCAGTCTCATAGATATGCCTGTCTTTCTAAGGAAGTTCACATGGACCTGGATTTCTAGACTATAGAGGGATGAACTATAGACACTGTATACAGAAGCACCTCTAAAGACATGCCATTTAGCATTGCTCTATAAGCCAGTGGCTCCCCCAAGAATTCAGGTTTGGGAAACAAAGGAAAGGTCAACATGAAGTGTGTATATAATACACATACTATGAGTATGTGGACATGCTTGTGTACATGTGCGTGTGAGTGCGCGTGCATGTGCACATGTACGTGTATGTATGATCTATAATACTTATTCACTGAATGTCTGTAGGTAAGTCACTTTCATGTTGCTCAGCCCAATTTTACCTGGAAACAGGAAATTTGACCAATTCTTGCCTTACTGAGGGGAGTAATAGAAAGGTAATGAGTGAACATTTTAGATGCCAGGATTGAAACACAAGGTGCTGGCTCCTTTCTTCCAGCCCCCACTGCTCCCAGACCCTGAAGCCATCAGCTGCTTGGGGAACACGGTTCTTGATGCAATCCTCTGAGACAGTGGGCTTCCTGTTCCCAGTTCTATCTCAAATGGCTCTGAAGAAAGAACACAGCGATCCTGTAAAATGTCACTGAATCAGAAGCTTGGCAGCTTTGCTGACAAGCTGGAGGAGACGACTCTAGCTCAGCTTCAGGAGAGAGTGAGCGGACAATCCTAAATCTGAGTTCCCTGAGACTGTCCACGGCAGGACCTTCATTTCTTCTCCTCTTGAGTATGGAGGAAGGATGGGGGTACGCACCAGTGCGTGTGCGCATGCGCAAACTCACACATACACGAGCGTGCGCATACTCATAAGCCAATGCCTTTGTTGAGGCAAAGGAAAGGAAAGAATAGGAGGAAAGACACTCCCCCAAGCCCAAAATTGCGCTCATGACCTTGACCGACTCCCAGCCCACATCTCAGTGAAGCTGCCTGAACTGCGCTTCTGCTGTGCTTACCCATGGATCTCTATGCATGAGCAGCCTAGAAGCCTCTTTGCTTCTGTCCCTCGCTCAGCTTCTCCCCCACTCTATGGGAGTCTCTCCAGCCTTTAGCTCTTTTCTCTCCTTCTTTCTCTGGTCTCAGCAAAGTTGGTAGAATCTCCTACTGAGAACTGGACTATGAATTTGTGATAATGACCTCTTCTCTCTCCTAGCTGCCATCACCAGCTTCAAACGCCTCAGGTCACTTCCTGGAATGAGAGCCAAGGAGCCAACAGGTCTACTTTGTCAGCAGCCACAGTCATGTGTCAGGTGCCTTCCTACTTCCTTTTCAGTGCCTCAGACTCTGCAGAGGGAAGAAGTTATGACCAAACCCCGAGGTCCCTCCAGTGGATGTGGGAACCTCACAAAAACTATGAGTCCTGGATTTGATTCTTTCCCCACATACTGGCTACATAACTCTGGCAAGGTATCTGTCTTCCTTTCTGCCTTACAAATTCAAACCATGAGACACAAGCACAAGATAAATACAAATGGTATCTGTGAAAGAACATTCTTGTGAATTTAAATGAGCTGTTTGCTGGCATGTGAGGCCTTCTCGGTGTTGTACAAACATCAGCTGACGGTGCTTTCGCTACAGCCCCTCCCACTCCTCCAACAACCTCTGCTGTTAACCAACAAAGCTGAACAAGGGATATCCTCAGACCCTAAGTCAGAATTAGCCTTGGCTACCATTTAGTTAGCAACTACTGTGTGAACTCTGCTGAGTGTCTTTAGTGACATTAATTGTTCTGACTCTTGCAGTTAATGTGTGGAGTGTCATGTGATATCTACCTTTTCACAGATGAGAAGGATCAGAGACAGCAGTGAGACTCATTTAGTCTCCAGGGGCCTAAGAGGAAATGCTGCATGCTGCTCACCTAGGCAATGTTCTAACCATTTGTCCCTCAATATGTTCCAAAGAAGAGTTGAGGCTATCTTCTGAGGCTGAGTGACCCATGGAAGATGACCAAGTGCACAGAACGCAAAAAGCTTCAAAACCAGAGGGCCTGAGTCAGGATGGTCGGTTCTTCATTTGCTAATCAAGCAAGTAAAAAATTCCTGTTGGCAGAGATTTGGGGACGAGCCAACCAATGACTGCCCTAACTCAAGACCCATCCCATGTGAGAGGACCAGTGAGACATTATGAATGAGACTCTGCTATGCTTCTGCACAGAAACCTAGCGTAACTGACTCCTGAGAGGCTTCATCTGTTAGCCGATGGAGGCAGATGCAGAGACCCACAGACAAACATCAGGCAGAGCTCAAGGAGTCTTGTGGAAGAAAGGGGGATAGATTTGGGCAAGCTGGAGCTGTCAAGGATACCACAAGAAGACTTACAGAGTCAACTAATCTGAGACCATGGGGGCTCACAGAGCCGTGGCCAACTACCAGGGAGCATACAGGAGCTGGAACTAGACCCCCTAAATATTTGTAGCAAATGTGCAACTTGGTCTTAATGTGAGTCCCCTAACAAGTGGAACAGGGGCTGGCTCAGTTTCTGTTCCCTGCCACTGGATTCCTTTCCCCCTCCCTGGACTGCCTGGTTGGGCCTCAGTGGAAAGAATGTGCCTAGTCCTGCTGAGACAAGATGTCCCATGGAGGGGTGGTACCCAAGGGGGAGCTCCCTTTCTCTGAGGAGAAGGGAGGGCAATGGGGGGGAGGAGTTTGTAAAGATGGATCTGGGAAAGAGAGGAAGGAGGGGGCTGTGATCAGGATGAAAAGTGAATTTAAAAAATAATAAATTCTTGGAAGAAAAACAAAACATAAGCTTCAGTCTTAACCTCCTGCAGATTAGCTGTGCCAACCAAAAGTCAATCATTATCATTCTCCTGTTAATGATGAATAAATCGAGATTTAAGATGTTGAAATTTTGTGACTTTTACAAAACTTCTAAGGGAAGAAATAATGGAACCATAATTGGCTCTGGTTGCTCTGAGTTCCAGTGCCCACCCTCTTCCTTTATTCTGAGCTATCTACATAGTTGCAAGAGGGGGTTCAACACAGTCCTGTACTTCCCATTACATAGCAGTTGATTGCCATGGCTTCATGTGAGCTTTGGATTTAAGGAGGGAAAGTAAAACAGGGCTGTCTGCTCTTGACCATCTCAAATGAAATTACCTTAATCTCTACTTTCAAGAATAATGAGATGGACTGGAGAGATGGCTCAGTGGTTAAGAGCACCGACTGCTCTTCCAGAGGCCCTGAGTTCAATTCCCAGCAACCACATGGTAGCTCACAGTCATCAGGAATGGGATCCGATGCCCTCTTCTGGTGTGTCTAAAGGCCGAGACGATGTGCTCACATAGATAAAATACGTAAATCTTAAAAAAATAAAAAAGAATAATGAGAATAAGTGGAAATTCAAATGAAGGGTGAAGAAAGAGATGGAGCAGTAGAAGCTGAGCTGGTGGGCAGTGCATCCCCACCGCGGTTTGCGCTGGCTGCTCTTGCTTCCCCCTTGTCCTCTGTGCTGGGCTCCATTGCTACTTATCATCTAGCCCAGAATTCAATGAGGAATACTCTCTCAGAGTCCTCAGCGAGCTCCTGGTGGTTCCCATCATAGACCTTTCAAACACTACTGTCGTTCCACATCAAATCCCGCTGCCAATCTACTGTTTGGATAACCTGCTGTTTGTGACACAGTGACTATAAAAGAAAAACAGCCAGAATGCAAGACAGAGTGGTAAGCAGAAAACACAGACAGCCGTGAGCGCCATGCTGATTCTTCTTCTGTGCCTCCATCTTTTCTGTGTGGTTCTTCTAGCCTAGCAAGTAAGCTACCTCTCTGAAAACCATTCCTCACTCAACATCTACAGCCCAGGACCTTTTCCTTAATTGGGTCTCAACTTGTAGTTACAGCATCGATGGCTGTGCCAGTTGATCTTATGTATCAACTTTACTGAAATAAAAGATGCCCTCATAGCTGGCAATACATTGTTTCTGGCTGTGTCTATAAGGATGTTTCTAGAAGAAACTGACTCACTTGAGTCAGTACACTGAATAAAGACCACCCTCAGCAGCACAGGTATCATCATCTCCCCCAGTGACAGACCTCACCGGTGTGGGAAGACACATCCCTCCACCTCCATTGATGTCCCAAACAGAATAAAAAGGGGGAAAAATTTTCATTTTTAAGACTAGAATTTACAAGCTTCAAGGCCAACTGACAGTGAAGCAAGCACTGGTTTGAAATACCTCAGGGTTGGTCTTGAAGAATGGATCTGAGAGGCAACCTAGAGCACTGGTCTACAAAGCCTCATAGGTTCAAACCCCAGGAACTCTACTTACTGGCTGAGTAATCTTTAGAGACTCATCTACCTTCTCTCACTCCTAATTTTCTGACATGTCAATTGTGCAAAGATTCCAGGGGGCTTCTGCAGAGAAGTCATGAGATAAAGTCTGAAACCATGTGAGATCATTCACTAGTCATCCAACTTCAAAGTCTTGAAGCTTGGGTTTTCCGTGGACATTATTCCTCATGGTGGTCAGCCTCCCCACTCTGTGTCTAAGTTAACTTCATCATCTCTGACCAGTAGGACTTTTTTTTCCCTCTATATTGAGTCAAAATGCGTCTTCTTCTGCTGTTTGCTATGCTATCCCATCCCTAGTTCTTCTAGTCCGTGGGTCACTTAAGGGAGTTCAGTGGATCTTGTCCTTTTATTCAACTCTGGGAAGTTTGAATGAGAATTGCCCACATGGCTCATATATTTGAATACTTGGTCCCCAGTTGGTAGAATTGTTTGGGATGAAAAAGAGGTGTGGCCTTGTTGGAGGAAGCATGTCACTGGGGGGCATACTTTATGGTTTCAAAAGCCCTTGCTATTCCCAGTTAGCTTTTTCTGCCTCGTGTTTGTGGATCAAGATGTAAGCTCTTGGCTACTGATCCAGTGCCATGCCTGCCCATCTGCTGCCATGCTTCCCACCATGGTCATCACAAACCACCCTCTAAAACTGTAAGCTCCAAATAAACACTTTATTCTGTACATTGCTTTTGGTCATAGTGTCTTATCACAGCAATAGAAAAGCAATTAAGGCAAACTCCATGAATCAAGCAGAAGTATGCTCAGATACCGTGATATATCACAGCTGATTGGTGCTGAGGTTTGGTTTGTTTCTATGTATTGTAATGCTAAATGCTGGCCCTGGTTGCCTCAGGGATGAGAGAATCCTCATGTACACCAAGTGATGCTGTGTGACTTTGCTCCTTAATTGAAAACTATTGGTTAAATAAAGATGTTGACAGCCTATCATTGGGCAGAAGAGAGACAGGTGGAGTTTTGGTTCCCAGGCTGAGGGGTCTGAGGCAGGGACCATGAGAGAGAAAGGGGAAGAGAGAGGGGAAAAGAGAATAAGATGCCATGGGGTAGGAATCTTGAAAATGGCCAATGAGGGCTGGCCAATTGGAATAGGAGTGGCCAAGACAGAACATGTCAAGTCATATTACTAGGTTAGTGGCAGGGAAATAGACAAAATAGCATAGAGGATAGAGATCTGCCCAGCTCTAGTGCTAATTAAGGTATATTACAAATATAAAGATTGTGTCTCTTCTATCTGGGAACTGAATGATCAAAGGCAGGGTAGAAACCCCCAACTGAGATTAAAAACTTCTACAACAAGGGGTAGGTATTCCACTCAAGTCAGGTCAATCAAAATTCTTTCCTAAGATTTCAAATACTGGAACCAAAGCAAACTAACGTTGTGTTCTGCAACCTTGAAAACGTCGGACTACAGCATGAGAAAATGAGGGATAAAACTGGATTTTTGAGGCAACAGTGTGGGGACAGGGGAATGATCAAGGCCTGACATAATCCCTGCCTCCAGCTGCCCACAGAGGTCCACCCATTTCCTTGTTTTTACAAGGTTTGATAATTCTGAGGTTTGGAGCTGTGGCAGACACTTCTTCCACAGTACCTACATGCACTCCATGTTTAGATTCAACACTTGAATCCTCTTCCTTGAGCCATTTCTGTCCCCCCCCCCCCCATGGTTCACTAACCACGGGCAGTGATGGGTTAGGGGGCCTGATGTAGACGGAACAGAGCTATGCCTGACCTTTACTGCTGAGCTGACTCTAAGGCTCAGTTTGAGTTGAGTCCATGGCTTTAAAGATTTGCCAAACTGCCCTTGATTTTCAGTATTCTGAGGTGGCACCCATATTGGCTTCATCCTTGCACCTTTAGTGTCTAGACTACATGGAGACACACTGTGTCATAGGTCATTGTATGAATCAATCATAGGTCATCGTTGTATGAGTCAATACAGTTTTGAATTGGGTTCCTTTACTACCTGGCTATTTTTCTTTGACGGCACTGGGCTGAAAGTCACCTGGAGTTACCTTTATCCACACTATAAACCTCTCCCTTTCTTGGGTATATTTGCCTTCTTCCAGGCCTGGACAGGACACCACCAAGTCCCACACAGTTCTCATACTGCACCCACTAATAAAGCTAACTTACCAGCTGGTGGGCTAACTTGAAGGATGCCCTTCCTCCCAAACTGAATTTTCTGCTCTCTTCCTTTCAAGTTCTGCTGAGCTCTTATTCAGTAACGAAAACAGCAGAAATCATTTTCAGGAGGAAGCCAGCTGGTTCATTAGTCTAATTAAACCCAAGCAACGGGATCTGAGAACACTCCACATACAGAATACAGTGACTTCTCCCTGGCCTCAGGGAGATTGGCAGGTTATTAGGATGGTGGCTCAGTGGCTATCACATCTGCAAACTCATGTGGATCATAGAGAAAGAACTGGGTTACAGAAAGAAGGTATTGGCATGATCTGAGTCAATAAGGCTTGATCTCCCACTCAGTCTTACTGAAGGCCTGGCTGACTCTCCGAAGTCTGCCAGTCTCCTCTGCTTATTGGAAATATCGTGATCTACTAAGTCATCGTGGTTTATCTTTAAAAATTCAGTAGTGTTTGCTATCCTGACAACTGAACTGGACTGAGACTACGAAGACTGGATTTGCTCCAAAAAACTATTTCTAAACAATCTTTAAAACTAGGCCTTAAAATTTATCAGTTACATGATTTGAGGCTCTGATTCTTTAGCCTAAAGAAGAGATAAAAAATACTTATTTATAAGGAAGCCACAAGGGCTGATAAATACTTGAAGTGCCAGATGTTATGGCTTGGAATGAGAAGAATGTAGGCAGGAGTAGAGAGAGGTGGGAATGCTTGGCCATTCCTTAATGGGTACATAAGTTGAACCAATAGATGAGGATTTTTATTAAAGGTAACAGGGAGACTAAAAAGATGACATCACCGGAGGGTGCTAGATCACCTCATTCAGGCTGCAGGACAGATGCATGGTAAGGCGTGCTGATCTCCAGGAGTTAGGGAGGGTGGCTGGAAGGCCAGTTGTGTCCACCAACGTGGGTTGATGGGCATCTAGCTGAAAGAAGGGTATAGAGCCAGGAGGGGTCTGCCTTTCTAGCAGAAGGATTCAGAAAGAAGCAGATTAAATTGTCATTGCTGAGGAACTGAAGGTAGAAGGGGCCCAGGAGAGGGACATCTCAGCTGATCCCTGTAGGCTTGGCAGAGTGGGAGCCATTTTTTAAGGGAAAAAAAAAGCACTTGAAATAATTGATGGATACAGTCTTGGAGATAGTGTGAGGTGCCATCTTCAAATGTCCCACTTACTGGCATCAAATCCAATGTGATAGAGCTGACCCTGTCTGAGGAGACCTACTCCCAGACCCCAGGCTTTATTTCAGGGGAGATTAGTAGCCAGGCTGGCTGAGAGAAGTCTTCGTCTATACCATTTGAAAGCTTCCATAGGTGAGTGCGGGTGCCCTGGGACTGGCGTGGGTTTGGAAAGAGTGCTGCTATTTCTAAGAAGCCACTCCTGCCACTTCCTACAAAACCACAGCAGGGACGAGCCACAGGTTTGTGTTGAGGCTGACAGGGAGAACGTCGCACTGATGGTGGGGAATGTCAGGGGAGACATGAAGGAAAATAAATGCTAAGCAAAGACAACGTGAAAATTGTAGCTATTTCTGTATCCATTCCTCTGTGGAGGGACATCTGGGTCGTTTCCAGCTTCTGGCTATTATAAATATGGCTGCTATGAACTATGCTATAGTGGAGCATGTGTCTTTTTTACATATTAGAGCATCTTCTGGGTATATGGTACATTTACACAATGGAATACTACTCGGCTATTAAAAACAATGACTTCATGAAATTCGCAGACAAATGGATGGAACTTGAAAATATCATCCTGAGCGAAGTAACGCAGTCACAAAAGAATGAACATGGGATGTACTCACTGTTAAGTGGTTATTAGCCCAAAAGCTCAAAATACCCAAGAGTCACTTCACAGCAACAGTAGGGCTGAGTGTGAGGTCCCAGATCAAGGACTTGGAGAAGGGGCAGAAGGAACTGAGGGAGTTTGCATCCCCAGGGAGGCAGCAACAGTGGCAACTGGCCTGACAACCTTCCCCCTCCCCCCCCCCCCGATACTCCTGGAGACTGATCCACCAACCAAAGAATATACATGGAGGGACCCTTGGTGCTGGCCACATATGTGGCAGAGGAGGGTCTTGTTAGACATCAGGGGGAGGAGAGGCCCTTGGGCCTGAGAGTGTTAGATCCCCCAGTATAAGAGAATGCCAAGGAGAGAAGATGAGAGTGGGTAGGTGGGTGGGAGAATACCCCCATAGTGGCAGGGGGAGGGGGAAGGAAATGGGGAGGTTCCAAAGGGGAGATCTGGAAAGGGGAAAACATTTGAAATGTAAATAAAGTATGAAAAATAAATAAATAATAATAATAATAATACATGAAAATGTGACAACTGGTATACAAAGGAATCCCTGAAGTGGTTGACAATAGGAGAGAGAAAGAGACTGGGCCACTAAGTGGACTCAGCAGGGCAGAAGGAACACAGTTTAAAGCGCAAAGTCTCGCCTTAAATGCCAGGAGACAGCCGGGCTATGCAACCTTGGCAGAGCCAGGTGGGCTCCTTGGTCCTCCATCTCTTTGTCTGTACAGTAGCTATGTGAATACTTCCCTTGCAGGTCCAAGGTGAGACGACTCCATAGGTGATTGGCACAGTGAAGGTGGTGAACAATTTCACTCGTGGTTACTCAGGCTTCAGTTTGCAAGCCCAGGATATCCTTGCACTCATATACCTGCTGCGGCTCTGCAGCTCAGAAAGGACACTGACTACCCACCATACTCTGCACAGACCCTCCTACCCAAGGCGCTCTGCGGAACCCCTCTTGGTTTGTGGAAAAAGTGGATTTTGATACCAAGCTAGAAGGAGCCAGGCCTTGATGCCTAAAGACAGTGTGCCTCCTGACCTTAGGGGTGTCACCTGACTCAGCTGAGGTTCCCACCTTTTCCTTACAGGATGATGGAGAGGATGAGATGATGTGTCCCTCAAGACAGAGCCCGACCCACAGTAGGCGCAGAACACTTGTCTTTTTGTTTTTCATTTTTCCTTTGTAATAGCTTTGAGATTCGAAAAAGGATTAGAGATTCAGTAGAAATTGCATATCGCTAAATGGAATCAATCACTCTGTTACATGACTGTGCAATTTAATTCTCAGCAGAAGGAAACAGTAAAACCAGCATTCAGAATCCAACAAAGAAAGCTGAGCCCCTCCGTAGATTGGTGGCAAATAGGCCATGCTCCCAGCTGTCCCTGTTTTGAGGCTTGGGAACTGAGGTAACATCATTACCAAAGCTGCAGAAGACATGTCTCTTTGTATTGCCCTTTGAGCTTAACATATTCCAAATACAAGAAGCAGTGGGTGCCATCAACTCAGAGGTTGTCTGCATCTCTGTTCACTGCCCCTAAAGCAAGAAGACAAGGCTAACAGCAAATTTCTGCCGGTCACTTTTAGGTTAAAAGGTCATGGAGCGGAAGTCAAAGTGCACGTTAATTTTAGTAAGCCAGTATGGAGATAAGAGATAAATCTAAAGCATGTAGAGATGCTCTTCAGACTTTGCTTCCTCACCCAAGGATGAGACAAGTTTACTGTGCACTGACAGCAGTATGTCTGGGGGAAGCATTTGAGAGGCCTTGCACGTGCGTGTGCATGCATACATGTGTGTGTGCATGTATGTGCGTGTGTGTGTGTGTGTGTGTTTGCACGCATGTGCATGCATGCACCCCTACCCACACCTGTGCCCTCTATACCATTGGGGGACCGGTCATCCAAAATCAGCTTCCTGAAGTTTTCACCCCTAACGCCTCAGAGGAACTTCTACTAAGGACCCAGTGAAAGACAAGGCCAGTCTGACAGTCCCTAGGACTAGTTCCTAGACCTAGGAGGTCATAGGAAGTTCTCAGAACAGAAGAGCAGGCAGGTCACCCACCGGTTAGAACCAGAAGCTAGGCAGTACCTTCAGCTCAGTGTGAGATTCTAGCACAGCCAGAAGGGAAGAGCAGGTATGTTTTGCTAGTAAGTACTTAATAACCAGCCTACAAATGGGAGGCCTAAGCTACAGCATTTGCTGTTGGTTGTGGTGAGAGAGCATCCACCACAGCTGGTCTGGAACTACCCGAAGATGTCATTGGATCAGGCAGAGATGAACTCCATGACTTCAAACACGCCACTTGGGAGGGTCCTGGGACCCAACCATCTGCACCTGTCACCAGGTCATGCTGTGACATAAAAAGGCAATGGAGGGGCCTGACTAACAACACAAACAACATTTGCAAAATACGTTTATTGGATGGGTCTCGGAATGAATAAGTGATGTTCCCAGACGGGAGGAGGAGACCAGTGGGTAACATCAGGTCTCTACAGAAAGATCTCAGAAGGAAGAGGTGCACTTGCTTCTTGGGATTACAGTAGATAAAACCTGAACCAACAGAAGGACACGGCATGGGATCAAGCTTGGGTTCTGTCTGAAGACCATGTCTATGGGTAGACAGGAGGCAGAACGCCCTCTGCCTCCCTCCTTCCTATTACTGTCTTGCTTCTATTCCCCTGGCTTCTAGCTCTGCTCACACTTCAGCCTGGGAAATGAACGGTTGTCAATTGCTACATATACTTAAGGAATATCTAGCTGCTTTGCATCCTAGCCCAGCAGAGGCTGAGTTCATTCAAAGCAAAAGAAGATATCATTCTGTGAAACAGAAGTGTGGAAAGGTCGCCCAGGGTGCCGAAATTCCTCTCTTGTGCTTGACTCTCTCCCTTTTAGACTGTACCCTACAGCACCTCTCTCACCACCACATTCCCCCTGCACGGCCACATTCTGATCCAGCTACAAAAGTGTGGGCCCCTCTGGGACACAGAGCACCACTCCCGTCTGCCTTTGCAGTGGTGAACCCCTGGCGTAGGACTCTGCCCAAGACCCATGTATTACTAAACATACTTGGAAATGAGAAAGTCTACTCCTCACACCTCTGAGGTCAGTACCCCAAGCTGTCTAAACTCTTGGAAACACCTAGAAACAACTTGTAGACAAGCAGTCCGTGAAACTAGCCAGCCATCTGTGAGAAAGCAATTTGGAGAGACGCAGAGTCCCTGGTCCACATCCTTCTAAGGCCAATTGTAAAAATCTTTCTCTCAGAGACAAATCACTACAAAGGCTTTGAAACACAGACCGTTTCCTACTTAGGAACATGTTGTGTTCTGGAAGTCTATTTATGAAATAGTTGTTTGAAACTCAGATACACTTCCTCGTAAACCATGATCAGAAGGGTGGCTGACAGCATAGCTTTAACCTGAGACTCATCAGAGGACAACAGAAGGAAGCAAGAGAGTTGTGCCTCCCCTTAAATATCACAAAACAGGTGTATAAAGTGCATCTGACTCCACAGTAGCCTCTGGTCCAGGGATAGTACTGGAAGCAGTTAAACTGCAGTCCTGGCTTCAGGGAGCACACTCACCTGTCAGTGTTGTTCAAAAGGCAGATTTCTGTTCGCTCCTGGAGTCAGGCAGAGTCAGGGTGTCAGGGGAAGGCCATGAGAGTCTTCACAGCCAATATGAACAGCATACCTAGGGAAGAGGAGGCCACACCACCGACACTTGGGATGATGCTGCCCTTCTAAGGCAAGCAACTGCCTACCCCTTCCCAGGAAGCGTGCAGATCAGGGAGTTAGGTGAAGAGCACAGACCAGAGATGGAAGTGACTCTACCATTCATTTAATAGCCAAGCTGCCTGAGGTGCTGGCGATTACATGAGCCTTAAAAGGCTGTGTGGAGCTGGGTAATGGCCTCTTCCCTGAGTCTTCTCTCTGTCACACTTTTCTTCCAGTATTTACTCTAGATCCATGCTCAGGAGAGTGGCATTACTGTAGTAATGTATTTGGAGAAAGGCAGAGAAAGAGAATAAATCATCACTTGTTTTATTAGAGTCTAGCTCTATACTTATGAAATCACAAGGCAAAAGCATAAAGATATAGCCAGGCAATTATAAGCCAATTTCCTATAAAACAGCAAAATTTGTTCATAAATTCTGTAGAAGGAAAATAAAAATTGGAGAAACCTTTAGAGGAATTGGGGAAATCCCCCCTCCCATCTAGCTGACTTCTACTGATTGGGACATCCCAAGCCACCATCCCCTGCAAAGCAAAGCCCTTGAGGCAGTTGTGCACGAGACCATAGATGTCTGGCATGCAGTAGGAGCCCAGTGACAGATGTTCTTTTTTCCCTTCCAGTTCTAGAAATGTAACATCAGTGTTCGATGTTGGCATTCTTGACACTCTACTGTGTGCAGCACTGGGAGCATGATGGGAAAGTAATTAAGGTCCAATCTCCGGAAGAGTGCAATGGCTGGCTGTCTTTCCAATGGGACAGAGCAGCAGACATGAAGGGCTCATGGACAAACCAAAGTGCAAGGCAGCCTGTAAGCCCTAGAATGGATCATGAGCAGGTTTTAGTGAGAGCATAGCAGGGAGGATGATTACCTCCCATTGGGTTGATTTAGAAAGAACTTAGGAGGAAGAGGAGGAGAATGACGAGGACGAGGAAAGCAAGTCTTCAATTCCAGTCACCAGCACCCCCTAAGTAGAAGAGAGAACAGGAAGGTAAAGAGTGTTTAGAAGATGAAGCCATAGCACGAGTGGGTGGGAAAGACTATTTCGTGTATGACCGTAAATGCCATTCAGGGAAAGTTGGCTTTACTGTAAAGCAGTGACCACAGCAACGTCATTCACAGGCTACTACACGGCTCACACTGTGTTAGATTGCTCAGTCGCTTTTCTTCTACCCCTATGTCTATGCCCAAGTGGGGTGAGAGCTATTTCAGGACAAGGAATCCAGTGTCCCAAGGACTTTTGAGCACATGGAGGACTTTCAAACATCACAGTCCTGGTTGGTTTTGTCAACTCGACACAAGCTACAGTTTATCCGGGAAGGGGAATTGAGAAAATGGTATTCCATCAGAATGCAGGAGGTAAGTTCGTAGGGGCATTTTCTTGATTAATGACTGATGTGGGAGGGCCTAGCTCTTTGGGAATGTTGCTGCCCCTGAACAGGTAGACCTGGTTTGTATAAAACAGAAGGCTGAGCACGCCATGGAGAGCAAGCTGGTGAGCAGCATTCCCCCATGACTTCTGCATCAACTCCTGCCTTTAGATTCCTATCTTGCATCCCTACCCTGACTTCCCTCAGTGATAGAGAGTGGGCCTGAGAGTTACAGCTGAAATGAGCCTTTTCCTCCCCAAGTTGTTTTTGGTCATATTGTTTGTCAAAGCAATAGAAATCCTAACTAGCACAGCAATTCTGGCAGGAGCTAGTGGAAGGATGGATGGGAGATGTGGACACCAAGAGCCCCCTTGATTTCTTGATTTCTGTGACATTTTTGTCCCTTCCTCCAAATTGGTTAACAAGAAATAAAGAAATAGCTGATAATTCTTAAAAACATACCTATCCTCTTGAAAGCTCTGAGGCAGGCTTGGGGTTTTATGGTCATTTCTGGAATCGGGACCTGTCCCTTCCCGGGGAGCTTCCTGACGATCCACAGGAACCTACCCCTCCCCAGCCCACCCCCACCCTGAAGATTCACTGAGGAATTCCACTGCAGCAGCTCCTGATCAGGCAGTGAAGAACGCAGACCCAGGGTCATGCAGTGAACCAAAATTAGCCTCCTTACAAGCCCACGAAAGCGAGATGATTAGAGTCCATTGCCCAAAATATTCAGGAAGGTGAAAGCTCTCTCTTCCCCTTTCACACGTCCCTCTCACACCTCCCTTCCCTTCTTGGCACCATCCATCTTCCTGCAGACAATAAGCACAATGGGATCTCAGGTGGGTAGGTGTCTCTATCACCTTTCCCAAGGCAGCCACTGTGGGCAACTTCAGGACCACTGCAGAGTTAGTTCCAGGCAGGGGAAGAGTTTTGCAGTCAGTCCTGAACTTGGGCCAGCACCTTTATTAACTTTTTATGTTAAAAATGTTGCTATTCTAAATCTTTTTAAGTTACTATTGTTAGGAGCACAGAGACAGAGTTCCTGGCTGGAGTTGCACTGATGCTCCTTAGGAAGCAGACAGACAAGTGACTGACTATTCTAGCAGTTCAGCTTTTTTTCTTCCTTTCAGACTGTTAAGGGAAGAAACCATCTTCCATCTTCAACCACGTTTTTACACAGCACTTCTGAAACTGACAAAGGGGCAAGCATGGTGGCACACACCTGTAGTCCTAGCACTTGGAAGCCAAGGCTGGAGAACTGGGTATTGGCGGCCAGCCTGAGCTACAAGCAAGACCCTGCCTCAAGTAATAATAAGATAAAGCTGATGGAAGCCTTCACATCTGCTTCTGAATCATTTTAGAGAGAAAGTGGGTTCAGATGCCCCGACCTGCATCTTTCAGCTCCACTAAATTTATCTATTTCTTACTCTTGAGACTTTGGCTTCTTTTTATGCTTTTTTCCTCAAAGTTTATCTGTAAACTTTGGATCATGAAAGGCAGCCTGGTTTCCAGTTGAGCTAAGGTTTAAAACCCCAGAGACCCAGTAGGGAGTCCCCAGCAGGGCATTACCTTTCAAAGAACGGTAAGCATTTTGCCATGCTTCTGAGCCCCAGGCTCCTGACATAAGGCCGCTGCTCTCCATAGGTCTGTGACCATCAGTCACTTAAGGGCAACGCCCCAAGCCCCTCCACAGGCAGAGGGTCTGGTCACGTAGCCTCAAGATATCTCTATTTTAATAAGGTACCCAAAGGCCTGGAGGCTTAAACAATAAACTCCCCTTCCCAGACATTCCTCCCTGCAGAAGGTACTTAACCTCAGGCCCTCCCTGAGAAAGTGGGGTATGGTTTCACTCATCACCACTCTCCACCATGACAATAAACGCCCTAACACTGTAGGCTGTCTCTCTTCATCGGGATCCGATGTGGGGAGCGAAGGAACAGGCCTTCATCTAAAGAGCGGTGTCTAGTCTCCCAGAGAAGGCCTTTCAGTGCTCCCAGCCACAGTCTCTACCAAACCAAGCCAGGCAACCGCCGACAAGCCAAAGACCAGAACCCCGGTCCCTGCCTTTCCCCCTCGGCCCCAGCCTAGATCCAGCCCCCACTCCTTTCTCAGCTCTTCCAAGGCATCCAGCAGTGCCTGGGATGCCCAAGAGCCTGAGAACCAGACAAAGCCAGCTCCGTGAAGTCCTCGGGACCACAGTGCGCTCCCCCACCCCTAGGCAGTGTCCGTGGCTTCCCACAGACTGACACCCGCCTGGCGGTGCCATGGGGTGAGCGTGGTCAAACTTCCCGCATCTCGCCTCCCCCAGTGGCCAGAGCCCTGGGGCAGACTCGGGACCCCCACCCTAACCCAACATTTATCCATGCTATCATCAGGATTTTCCAGGTTTCTGTGTTAGAGGGTCCCACCCAACTATCAGCAGTATTTAGAAACTGCCCAGTGACGGTATTTAACAGAACACAAGAGCCAGGAATGGTGGTAGAGACCATTTCCAACCTCTTTATTTTACCTGTAAAACAAAACCTGGATGCCAGTGAAGAGGATGATATACCTATATGCTCAAGACTGGATCTGAGAGTCCCATTCATGACAAAACAGAAGCTCGAATGCTTGAGGCAGCCCTGCCTTCATAACCAAAGTCAAGGTTAGGCAAGGATAGGTCTGGATGAAGCCAGCTCTTGTCCTGTTGTCGTTTGAGAAAACAGAAATATCCTGTTGATTGTGAAGTCCAAAGCAAATATGCCAATCTGCTGTAATGCTGAGTCTTCTCTGTGTGACAAAGGTGAGGTCTAGAAAGGTAACCCAAGATCCCCAAACCCAGGTATTCACATCCCCAATCACTGAGCTACCTTGTGTCTAGTCGCCCTGTTCTTGGTACGCTCAGAGAGCCAACTCTCAGCCTGCTAGCCTGCTTGTCACAGACAGTTGGACTTAAAAATTTCCAGACACAGGTGGCTGACTCAGCCCTTGCTTTGCTGTGGAGATGGTGATCAGGCAACAGCTGTTGGCTCGGATGATGTGTTCCCAGAGCAACATGGTGAGCGTGAGCTGCCAGCATTGGAGGCTCAGGAAATGCAGTGTGTTGAGCCAGTTAAACACCCAAAACTGCCCTGTCTCTCAGAAATAAGGGTGACTCATCAGAGTGCTCTGTGGCTGAGAGAGGCACGAGAGAAGCCGCTGGGCCTGGAAATCTGCTCAAGAAGGCCCCAGATTCCTTAACCGCCTCTAGTTCCACTCACAGCTTCTTCTCCAACTGAAAATTAATATAGGTGTCATTCCTAAACTCTGCCCTCCTCCTCCATGAAGCCCAGAATGATGCTTTCACTCACACTGAAGGCCTGCTTTCTACAATGTGGCATTTAATTCTCTATTTTGTTCCTTGCTTCTTAGCCATGTTCACTGCTTGTTTGTAGCTGACACAGATTGAAAACTCTCTAAAGAGAGATGCCAGCTTCCTCCTCTGTATTCACAGTGATTCTTAGAGTGTCACCTAAGAATAGAGATGCTCGTGGACTTCTCCAGCTCACCTCAAGTCTGAATGTGCAGCAGGTGTTCCATAAATCCTTACCAGCTGAAGTATGGCTTCAGCATGTGCAAAGAGCTTAGCAGCCAGGCCTGTGTGCCAATCGGAGAAGGTACCCTTCCCTTCCAGGCAGACAGGGTTCTTGGCCAGGCAAGAGGAACATGAGTTGAGTATCCTCTCCTGGGTTGGAGACGCTGCAGAGTGAGCCACCTGTAGCACCTGGGCTGCAGCTCCTTGCAAGAGATTGTTCTCTCCATAGCACTCTTCAGTTCTTCATCCCAATGGGGGACGCCCTCTGCCTTGGGAAAGCTGGCACCAGACACTTCTCAGTTTGCTCACTAGTGTACTCTTGTCTGAAGGAAATAAAAGGAACACATACAAGTGCACACGCACATGCACAAGTGCACACACACAAGCACAAGTGCACACACGCACATGCACAAGTTCACACACACACACACACACACACAAGTGCACACACGTACACACACATTCCAAAAACGAAAAGAGCTCACCTTGCTGTGTCTCCACTCCAAGCAGGGTATTTAGGATTTCAGAGGCTCTCTCCCACCCCTCTCCTCTCAACCCTATATAAAGCGTCCATTTCCTCCTGGTCTTTGAGGCACACACCTACTAATCCTTTTGACCCCGTACCCAACCTTCCCCCTCCACATTTTGTTTTATCAGACTAGCTGTTCTTTTTGCTACTCCTACCCCTCTGTGCCTTCCATACTGCTCTGACCTTCATTACACTTTTCTTGCATGTCACTAGGGTGGAACTCAAGCAGCCATTTCTTAGGCCCCGTCAGCAAGGCTTCGTGTACTTACCCTGTGTGTGCTTATAAGTTTAACTCAGCACCACTAGTGAACCCCCCCAAAGGAATCTATTCACAAACCTTTTGGTGAACACTTTTGAGTTCATAAATGGTATATTTTATAGGGGCAAGCACCTTCCTATTTACCGATCTTTATAAGCATTTCTGTTCTCCAAATTCTTGCTTGGTGCCCTTTGCAGAGTTTCTTAGTATTTTATTTTATTTTATTTTATTTTATTTTGTGTGGTTTTTCCAGACAGGGTTTCTTTTTGTAGCCCTGGCTGTCCTGGAACTCACTCACTCTGTAAACCAGGCTGACCTCAAACTCAGAAATCTGCCTGCCTCTGCCTCCCAAGTGCTGGGATCAAAGGCGTGTGCCACCACTGCCAGGCTGAGTTTCTTAGTATTATATGACAACTTCCCCAGCACGCCAAGTTGGATCGTTACACTCCTGCCTGCCTTCCCCATTTGTCCCATCTACCTTAGCATTTCCCTATTGTAAAAGATAGAACAACTCCATGTTGTCCCTACTCCTGCCTGCAGCTATGCCTTCCCTCTCCAGGCTTTCCTTCAAGATAACCTTCTCTAGAATGAGTCCTGACCAGGGAGAGCCAAATGGCTTCCTGTGACACGTGTGTGACTGTGTTTGCCTCCTCAGGGATGCCTTTCAGAAGAGAAGGACTGCATCTTCCTCAGTCACTCAGCCCCAGCACAGTGAAAATGTAGTAAGTATACAGCTCAGTAGAGATGATAGCCTGTACCCAGTGGGGATGATGCATACAGTAAGCCTGTGCCCAGTGAGGATGATGTATACAGTAAGCCTGTACCCAGTGGGGATGATGCATACAGTAAGCCAGTGCCCAGTGGGGATGATGCATACAGCAAGCCAGTGCCCAGTGAAGATGTATACAGTAAGCCAGTGCCCAGTGAAGATGATGCATACAGTAAGCTTGTACCCAGTGAGGATGATGCATACAGTAAGCCTGTACCCAGTGAGGATGATGTACACAGTAAGCCAGTGCCCAGTGAAGATGTATACAGTAAGCCAGTGCCCAGTGGGGATGATGTATACAGTAAGCCTGTGCCCAGTGAAGATGTATACAGTAAGCC
>JADRCH010000251.1:2071476-2110447 GCA_019843965.1 Rhynchomys soricoides | reverse complement strand
TCTCTCTCTCTCTCTCTCTCTCTCTCTCTCTCTCTCTCTCTCTCTCTCTCCTCCACCACCACCAAGGCTCACATAGCCCAGGCAGGCTTCAAATTCACAATCCACACAACCTTTCTGCTTCAGCCTCCCAGATACTGAGGTGTGTGGCATACATGATCCATGGCAGGAAAGGAGCATGAGATAGTAGAGGTTTAAGTGAGATACAATCTTAATAATGAATAACAACCATTCTTAGCTCATGCACCTCACTTAGAGAAACAGCAATGTGCTTATATCCATCATCTCTCCTGGTTCCAATCACAGACACGTGAGGCAGGCACCAGGGATGTCACCAGCCCATCTCCCCAGCGTGACCAGCTAAAGCAGAGGCTGTGAGCAATTGACAAGAACAGGAATGTCAGAGGGAAAGCTCAGTGGCCACCAAACAGCTGGTGAAGCCATACTGTCCTCCCAGCTGGTGATCTGAGCCTTCCCTTCCTTTCTGTGTGCTCTGCATGGTGGAGGTGGTGCTCTCGGTGCCTAACAGTGTCATTGTCAGCATCCCTGACCACACAGGAACTGGCTTTTCACTTTCCTCATGGCCCATCTGCTTTGGAGTTCCAAGCAGCCAGGGCTTAGCAGCCCACTTTTATACTCAGGTACTGAGATGCTGAATGTTTGTGCCCAAATGTTTTCATTGCCCACTGCATGTCTGTACCTCTCAGCTCTGGGACAATAGAACAACTGTCTCAGTAGCCCCAACTCTAACTAAAGTAATTGAGCTAGAAAAATATCTCTCCACATCTTCTGTGGTGCCAGATGCTCTTTCCAGAATCTGTAAGAGCCAAGTCTGGTGTTGCTATCCAGATCACCCCCATGCTAAAGTTTCATCAGCGAGGATGTCCATGAGTCCAAGAACCTGACCCCAGGACATCACTGTTAGAAGTATAGTCTCTTCCCTTCTCTAGTGCTGGCATGCCTAGCTGACTTTGAATAGTCACAAGGTGGTGTTTCTTAACTACTAGGAAGCCAACAGCCATGTGTTCCTGCTCTGTCCAAATACCTTGCTGTCTCAAACACCTAAATCATGCAGTCACAGCAAGTGCATTCCTGAACAGACACTCAATCATGAAACCACACATGTACTGGATACCCACTGTGTGCTCACCACAAGACCAGTTTCTGAGGAAGGTCAAGTGTTTTCTAGCAATTATGTATAACAGTACCAGAAACAAAACAGTGCTAATCTTAGATGGAAGTCCGAGGTAAATCCACAAACTGAGAAGTTAGTAGATCAAGGAAACCAGATAACAATCTGGGGAGCTTGAGCCAAAACTTGTAATGAATGAGAGGGAACAGCAGGAGCAAAGTCTCAGAGGCCGTTCCTGGTGCACAGTTCAGAGTCACTGAGGCAAAGGCTGTGTGAGAAAGTGATAGGAGATATGTCTGGAAATGTGAGCAGCAGCCAAACCACATCTTGTCTGCCACCTTAAACAGTGTGGTTTTTTATATACACTGGGAGGGGCCGTAAGAACTTAAATGGGAAATAATATAATCTTATAATTAGATCAACCTCTCGGGCTGCAGTGGGATATAAAGATGGAAAGCGGGGCTCCCCACAGGGGTCTCTGAGGGGAACGTAGGGTGATGGGAGGGCTGAGGCAAGGCTGCAGGAATGAAGGGAGAATCAGGAGAGAAGGTGGAATCAAAGGGTAGAAAGCAGGGGACAGAAGTCCAGAGTCACTCCCTGGCTTCTGTCTCTGTGCCTGGGAGAATGATGACTTCATGAAAGAGGGAACTGGAGAACAGCAGCAAAATGTGTGAGCACAATGAGGAACTCAGCTCAGGGCTGAACTTGAGGTATGAGTGAGAGGAACAGACAGGACTCCCTTTAGAGCAGTGCAACCCTTTAATGCAGTTCCTCATGTGCTGACCCCAGCAATGAGATTATTATTACTACTTCATAACTGCAGTGTTGCTACTGTTATGACTCATAGTGTGAATATCTGTGTTTTCCGATGGTCTTAAGCAACCTCTGTGAGAAGGTCATTTATCCCTAAGGGGTTGTGACCCACATGTTGAGAACCACTGCGTTAGACACATTAGCCTTTTGCAGAATGAAGATCGTGCAGCAGTCATGGCTAAGCTCATGTGTAGAACCATGCCTGGAAGTCCAAATAGGAAAGAGCACACAAAATTTAAAATGAGAACAATGCTGAGAAGACACTCAGAGATATAGGATAGGGCGAATAGAAATATAGGGGTCACAGTGGACACACTAAAGTCACAATATAGACTTTCTCAGGGCAGGAAAGGAGAGAGAGAGGGGAAGATGCCAAAACACGTAAACGCTGTTCTTCACCTTAGTTAAAACAGTTCATGCGTTCTGGGGGGAAATGAAACTTATTCTGCTGAAATTTCATTATAAAAGCAAAAATCTTGATATTTAGTGAGGGAAGAGCAACATTTGATTTTCTAAGAGACAGTGAGCAAGCATAGACACTCCATGCCACGAAACATCAGGAACCTGAGGGAGCATCGCAGAACTTCGACGGAAGAATGCCATAAGCCACTGAAAGGTACTCAGAAAGTCAACCTGCTAACACTTGCTAGTGATGAAAGTTGTTTACGCAAAACTCTCTGGCCAGTTAGGAGATTGAAGGTAGAGAATGGAAAAGATGTTCTGTGAAAGATACAAGGCCACCGTGGAGTGTGTCGTGTCATCTTAGCACTGGAGAGTTAGAGACCAGCCTGGGCTACAAAGTAAGACTCTGCCTCAAAAAACAAAAAATAAATAAATAAATAAATAAATAAAGACTTAGAAGGTAGGTCAACCAGTAAAGTGTTTACTGCACAGCATAAGCACCCAAATTCAATCCCCAGAGCCCATGGAAAAAAGCCTGGCATGTGTCTGGGTATTGCTCAGTGAATGAAGTTTGCTTATCCCACAGAGGTGAAGACTGGCATATAAACCCCCAGAACCTACTCAAAAGCAGGCAGCATGGCTACTGCCTGTAATTCCAGAGTCTGGGAGACAGAAATGGGATCCTGGGAAAAGCTGACTCGTGAAGTCCAGGTTCAGCAAAAGACCCTGCCCTCAATAAACAGAGTGGAGCATTATCCAGGAAGATGCCTAAAGCCAGTGTCAGGCCTCTGCACAGAAGCACACACACAGGGGCACGTGCATACACACACACATACACGCGCACACAGGTAACACAGACAGGTGCCAACAACAGCAGCAGCAATGACAAACCACGGGTGTGATGGTGTGCATTTGTGATCCCTGTGGTGAAGGCAAGCAGAGTCCTAGGGCTCACTGGCCATCAAGTCTAACCTAACTGACAAATGCCACACCTTGTCTCAAAAAGCAAGAATCAACACCTAAGGTTGACCTCTGTCGTCTATGCACGTGTGAACACAGGTGCACATGCACCTCCATACACAAGGACAGATGCACACACACAATCACCTATGTACACAATAAATAAGTGAATAGTGGAGCAGCTCAACCATAGACAAGACGGATAAATGTTATTAAAATACCCTATGAGTTTTATTCTTAATAAAGGAGATGCAGAACAATTCGATTTTAATCTAAGTTTAAACACTTTGTATAAGTTAGGTCATTGTGGTGAGATGGATGGAACCTGCAGATACATCCATGGAACCTCGAGCCATTAGTCTCATAGAAGTCAATAACAGAACAAAGTTAGGTCTGGCTGCACAGGTTTATAATGGCAGCTACTGGGAGACTGAGGCAGGAGGATGGAGGTAAAGGCTGGTCTAATCTGTGGAGTCGGGCTCACCGCCATCCTGGACAGTTTGTTAAAACCTTGTTTAGGGGAAGGCAAGAAGGAATCTGGGATGTTCATGGTATGTAGCACCCTCCTAGTGTGTGCGAAGCCCTGAGCTAGATTAGAGCGTGTAAATACTGAAAATACAGAATAAAGTTGTTATTACCGGAGATCAGAGGCAGGAGAGAGATAAAGGTGGGGATAGCTAGTCAGTGGGTACCAAGTCACAGACAGGAACAAGGTGTGTGATGGCAGTGGAGGTTGTTGAGGAATGTATGTGAGTGCCTTAGGAACTATGCACAGGCACTGGAGGGTGCTACGTATAGAAGTGGTAAGACATTGTGGTGGTTTGAATAAGGATGGCACCCATAGGTTCTTAAATTTGCCTGCTTGGTCCCCAATTGAAGAACTGTTTGGGAGGATTAGGAGGTGTGGCCTTGTTGGAATAGGTGAGTCACTGAGAGTGAGCTTTGGAGTTTCAAAAGCCCATGCCAGGCCCAGTGTCTCTGCCTGCTGTCTGAGGATCAAGAATTAAAGCTCTCAGGTACTTCTCCAGGATTGTGCCTACCTGCATGCCGCCATTCTCCCTGCTAGGATGATAAGGGACCAACCCTCTGCAACTGGAAGTGAGCCTCCAATTAAATGCTTTCTTTTATAAGAGGTTCTTAGGTCGTGATGTCTCTTCATAGCAATAGAACAGTGACGAAGACAGAGACTGGTACTGTAGGAGTCTGTGTAGAGATGTGGTAGAGGACTATATACAGGCAATGTATAGGAATATGTATGGGAACTGTAGGGACTGTGTGTGGGAGCTATAGGGGACTGTATATAGGAACTGTAAGGACTCTATAGAGCACTGTAGGGAACTGTATATAATCTAATAGGCTGTATGTTTCAGACAAGTAGAAGAAATGATTTTGAACACTTTACCATAAAGAAAGGAGAACCATTTGAAGAGAATATGTCTTACCTGATTCAAGTCTTATAGAATGCATGCATGTACTGAAATAATCCATCCTACCCCTAATCTGGTTTATGTATCAATTATAACTACTTTTACAGTCCAGGCTACTTAATATAAGTACTAAATTTCTCATTTTGTAATGCAGTAAAACACAAGTTTTCATTGTTGACATAAAGAGATATAGGCATACATAGATCTTAAATAAGAGTAGGTCAATATAAAACTAGATATCCTACGTTTAAGATAGAGCTGGAATCTTATAGCCAGGATTAAAAACTAAATAAGAAAATAGAAAGAAGACATAAAAATTGGAAGTCTAAGGCAGGGTGATAAAAGTGAGGTTAAGCATGTACATTATCACCCAATGGTAGCGGATTTCACTATTTCTGTTAAAAAAACAAAGAGGTTGTGGGTCTCAACTCTAAATATATTCTGTTTACACAGAATGGGACAGGTCAGGGGAACACAGGTATACCAAGAAAAAGAAAGAACAGTGATATTAATACTAATACTACAATATAGAATTTAATATGAAAAACATTAGAAATATCACATGCATGTGTATTTTTATTCAGAATAGAAAGTATTAAAGCATATCAAACAATTTGGTCAAGCACAATTGTGGAGGGAAGTCTTACTATTCCTATATCAGTCTTCAACAAACTGTGCGATCAAAATAAATAGGCACAGAAAGAATTTTAAGGATCTGGGCAACCTGGTACAGTGAAGATGCGCGGATTTACCTTAAAAATAAGCATATATTTCTATTACATGGTTATGAAGTGTTAAAGTATTTGTATCTCCTCATAGGAAAGATCAGGCATTCTGGAGAGTAGAATCTTTCTTGGAGTGAGAGGAAAATGAAAGATGAAAGGCGATGCTCCAGGGTGAGGTCCTCTAGGGACGCAGCGTGGGTCCGGGCTTCCCACACTTCGTCACTCATGATTTAGCGCACAAAGGAACTAAGTCCAGAGACTCCTTACCTGAAAAGAGCACCACCTTCAAAACGAGTAAAAGTAAAATATAGGAGCTGAGGGAAAAGCAAAATGAGCTCCAAGAGAACAGGACAGAGTATGCAAACTGGCTACTCCAGCTGGGCCTAACGGAACAGCTTCTGGAGACTGGAACCCTAAGAAGGGGACAAGAAGGCACGGCTTCAACCAAGAGATGAAAATGTAACCCGGTGTTCACAGATGTGGATGCAATACCAAAGGACTCCAAAGGCGACAGCCCTAAGCCACTGCTGGGTCAAAAATCAAACTTAGCTTGTGGAGAAAGTATCCCATAAAGGGTGGGCAATCATTACATAAATAAATACATAAATCATCACATAAATAAAAATGCGCCCAGATCACAGCAGTAATACAGCTTTAAAACTATAAACTAAAGAAAATGTACACTTTGAAACAAAAAAGTTCTAAAACAAACTTGCAAGTGGAACATCTTAAGGTCTTGGAGTGTTCGTTAGCTTCGTAATGCGGAGGAGCATAGCCAGGGCTTTCCCGCCTCGGTCTCATTGCCCTGAGCTCTGCTTCTCACCTGTTAAAGCCCTAAGTGACAGTGCTCTGTCTGGGTCAGGAGAAAAGGTGGAGGTAATGTAAACAAAAGGTTATGAATTCCCGGGTTCAATGATGAGTAATTTTATTCTTGACTTAAATGTAGAAAATAACAGCTGTAAAATTTATTTTACTATTCAAGTGCATATATTCATATATTGGCGTGGGACACATGGAGGACAGAAGACAACTTTTGAGTAGCTTCTCTCCTTCCAGCACGTGGGTCTGGGAACGGAACTGACATTGTTAGACTTCGGAGCAAGTGCCTTCACCATCGGTGAGAGCCAATTGGAGGGCTTTCCCCCACTCCTCCGTTTTCCAAATCAAAGGGTCTAAGAAAGCATGGTCCACACATATAAAGGAAATAAAAAAGACTGAAAGGAAATATTCAAAATAATAACGGAAACAATAAGAAAAAAGGCACCAAACACCTTAATTATAATAATCACACTATATTTGTTAAGAGCAACATTTCAGTGTGCTTGTGCACTTGCGTGGATGTGCATGTGTGGGTGTGTAGGCCAGAGTGTGTCTTCCTGTACCCACCTCCACCTTAGCATTTGAGACACGCCCTCTCTCCCCATTCAATGATATTTGGTTGATATTAATATCATGTCCATAGGATTTATATATGATTTTGTGGAATTTACCTTCTTCCATTTTGACAATGAAATTAAGATGACATTTTCTCACCTTCAGTCCTCTGGATTTTTGTTATTGTTTTGCAAAAAATGGTCCACCCCATGGAGCAGCCCCACAGGTCATCATTATTGCGTGCAGCCGGTCACATCATTCTTGTAATTTTTGCTCTAAAATTAACCAGCCGACTTGCCCAGTTTCCCCCGATTCCCAGCTTATGATGGTGTTTTTATTCAGTACTGTTGGACCATCTTATGCTATGTTTTATAAAATAACTTTCAAATGTTTGCCCCACCTGCCTACATGGTCCTGGGCTATGCACCCTCACCCTTCCTTCTCAGAAACGAAGCCACAGGTTAGTCCTGTGATGCTTTTCACGAAGGACCATTTCTTAGTTCTCTGCATTGGAAAGAGTTTAATACTTCCCCATTTGGGATAACTTGGGTCTGATTCCCTTCCCTTCCTTGCAGTTGACACATCTATGTATCAAAACAAAAAGCCTGCCTGAATCTTGAGTTCTGCAATGTATTAGAACCAGGCTCGATGTCCAAGCCATCACCATCTGAGCCCAGCAGATTCTCTCTCCCCAACTGCTCATACTGCTTTCTAGTGTTTGCTCAGCCTGCTGGCCCCAAGGCAAAGCGAGTTCATCATTTTAGACTGCTCTGGTCCACATCCACAGAGCTGTGGAAGGACATACAAGACACCGGCTCTCTGGCAGCATGAGGCTTCTACCTTGTCTACTTCATCACCCCAACTTCCTATGTTCCAGAAGAAGGGCGGTGAGGGACACACCCTTCAGTTCCTCTTTGTGGCATCGCTCACTCACAAAATACCTTCGGGAGCTCCTCCCTTGGGTTCACAAATTCCAACCACAAACTAATTTGGGTCCAAAACTGTGTTGCCATATAGACGAATAAGTAGTCTCTAGTGTTCTTTGTAACTATGCAGACTCTGTGTGTGTGTGTGTGTGTGTGTGTGTGAGAGAGAGAGAGAGAGAGAGAGAGAGAGAGAGAGAGATCTCCTTTCTCATTTGTTTAACCAGGAGTTCTAGTCAATGTGCAAACTCACAGGACCCTAGCTCTCTGATTGTCTTCCTCTAGACTTTCCTTCCTGCAATATCCTGTTCAATCCACTCTCCCAACAGGTACTAAATGATGGCTGAAGACCAACAAGGACCAAGAGCTTGATAGCAGTATAACTTGCCACCTTAGCTCAGAATCCCAAACATTAGCAGGAAAAAAAATGGATGAAAACAACACCCTATTTTCAAATCACTCAGTGTCTCTGGATGCTGAAGACCTTGAACACTTGAAAAAGGAACTAGGTACAAACTGACAGTCAACTTGGTTCTTGAGTTAAAAAATAATCGAAACCAGCAGCTTCTGTGAAGGGCCCCTACACAGAGCAATTCTGAAGACTGGAGGCTGATACCAGTCAGTGAGGAAGCCCAGGGTCACAGGGACAGGGCAGAGAGACGGGAAGAAAACAAAGGTGTACCATCACACAAACTGTGAGACGTGGTTTTGAAAGAAGGCGATTTACCAAGCTTGATGAATGTGCAGAGTGACATTTCCATGGAAAAAAGTCCTTTAATGTGGGGGATGGGTTTGGGCGTGGACTGAGTGCGGAGTAAGTCACACCTGGTAAAGGCTAGAGCAATGAAAAACTGCACATGACTCCATCAGCAGCACATGACTAGCCCGAGTCAGCATGTGATTTCACATTCTGATCAAAACAATGTCAGTCAATCAAATCAAATATTTTTTTCCTCTTTCTTCTCCTGTGGGGCTGATTTCTGTTGGCTATTTTTGCCTACTTCAAAGTGACTGGCCCACAGAGGCCAGTCCCTGCAGCTGGGTGGCAATTCCTTAAGTGCTTTTAGCCAGATGACTCATTGTTCATCTCTCCTAGCTCCCCTGCTCTCCTCCAGTCCCCCTCTTAGCCTGTGAGCGGCTGTCCTACTAAGCCTGTCATTCTCAGCTTCACCCATCGGCTGCTTGTAAGCATGGAGGGGAAATTCTATATTTTTTTACAGCTTTATCTCTTATGCCTTGTCCTTGAAAGCATGCTCTTTCTCTCCCATTCCTTTCCTTAAACTAAAATCTTCTGTCCATCACCTTTAAAACCATATCTTTTCATTCCAAAGCCCTTGTTTATTTATGAGGGTGCTCACAGCATCAGAGAATTTTGTGCTTCCCTGTATCTGATAAAATAGGGAAGAGGGTCATCATCTATTGAGTCCCATGTACCAGGCAAGTGCTTGGAAATCTCTATTGTCCTTCTTTTTCATGTTTGTGACTGTGAGCGCAGTTGTACACGTGCCACAGTTTAGAGGTCAAAGGGCAACCTCAGGTGTGTTTTCCTTTTCCATTCTGTTTGAGGCAGAGTCTCTTGGTGTTCACGACACCTTTATTCCAGTCTACCATTAGCTTCTGGGAATTCTCCTGTCCCCACTCTTGTCCCTCCATCAGACTGCTGGAATTACACTTGTGTGGTGCTGTGTCCAGCTTTACCTTGGTTCTGAGGACTCCAGCTCAGGCCTGTGGCTTATGGAACAAGTTACCTATTGAGCCATCCCTTCACCTGTCTTTGTCCTACAGGGGAAGGTGATAGATACTCTTCCAACATTCCCAATGAGGAAACATGGGTTTAAGAGATTAAGATGCCAACTCATCCTTGTGAGTCTCAGGACTGTGCTCTCTTCCTGTTTCCTGATAAATACTAACTTCCACTTGGCATGACGTTGGCTCATGGATCTCCACCTCAGACCCAGTCCAAGAGAAGAGCTGAATGAAGCCTTTCAAATCTCCGGTCTCAGGGTACACTATTCACTCTGAACACACACACTCCTCACTGGACCCAGGCACATACTCCAATAAACTGGGCTGACTCATTTGAAAGATTTGGGAGAGATGACACATTACTTTGTGGCTTTAATCCCAGCACTCTGGTAACAGAGGCAGGCAAGGCTAGTCCACAGAGCAAGTTCCAGTATGGTTAGGGCTACACAGGAAAATCCTGTCTCAGAAAACAAAAACCAACCAACCAACCAAAACCAAAAAAAAATCTAATTAGTTTGATCTGGAGACTTTGTAAGCTTTACTTTAATTGAAGGTGAAAATACAAAGAACGCCCAAAGAAACTCTTCCTAAAATTAAGTTCAGTGCAGGGTATTGCAGGGATGTTGTTCTTGGTATTGTTATTACTTTTATTTTTATTTTAAAAGAAATGTTTAGCCAGGCCGTGGTGGCGCACGCCTTTAATCCCAGCACTTGGAAGGCAGAGGCAGACGGATTTCTGAGTTCAAGGCCAGCCTGGTCTACAGAGTGAGTTCCAGGACAGCCAGAGCTACACAGAAAAACCCAGTCTCAGAAAACAAACAAACAAACAAAACAACAAAACAAAAAGAAAAGTTTAAAGGAGAGTTGTATCCTTGAATGAATTTCTTAGCAAACATGGTAGGTCAAAACCTCCCACCCACCTATATTTTTAGAGTTCCTTTTCTTTTCATAGATTTTAATTGAAATATAATTACATCACTTTTCCCCTTCCTATTTTCCCCTCCATCCCTTCCCAAGTCCCCTCTCTTGAAGTATGGTGGGAGGGATCATTTTTACTTGGTTCCACTCCTTGACAAAGAACTACAGGCAACAAAGGACCAAGGAGCAAAGGATACTGAGCCTCTCCCAAGGCTGAGCCCGCTAATTTGTTTGCCAGTACGAAGTAGTGAGCCCTGAAACGGTACACATACAGATAACTTCCTGCCTCCAGCCCACGCATTTATGACAGTAAACAAGCCTTTTCTGCTCTTCTCAGTCAAGCATGTCTATGGTTTTGCATCCCCTACTCTCCTTTCTCTGAGCTCTTTGTACACACAGGTCAAATACTGTGGCTTCTGTGGAAGCGCTCTGGCACCCCAACTGACTGTGCACTCACTGGAGACGCAGCTCATCCGTAACTTGCATCTCATGGTTCCTAATAAGAGGCTGCTAAATGTACAGGCATATACACACCGCATTAGCCAAACTTTATAGGAAAGAATAAGATAAACAGAATAGGATTTCGATCTGGAAAAGCATCCTAAGTAGGGCACAAAATAAAATACTAGCAAAGAACAACTGGAGGAGCCATCAATCCATTTATTTAACTAGAGTGTGAGTTCTTGCGTGGTCCACAAGCAATGTACACATTCACAGTAATACTCATCAACTACGAAAGTCATGATAAATACATGTGGAGTCATGTCATAATCCCACACGTCACACACGGACTCACACCAGTCCTCCTAGGAATACACAGCAACTGCTTAGATGTCTGCCCTCAAGGGAATGCTCTACATCTTCTCAGAAATTTTCCATCTCACCTACTTTTCCACGAGTGGTACACTATAAAAGTGCATGGGTGATTCTCTCACAATTCCCCACATAGCCTGTCTCTACTTGTGTGTCCTGCTTCGGTGCTGACATCGCTGGTAGTGAGGCCTTGTCTATGTGTCACTTCCCCTTGTCTTTCTCTCTTACTGAGTCAGACTTGCGGGCTTTGCTGTTGATATTCTTTTTTTTTTTTTAAGATTTAATTTTTTATTTTTTGTATGAGAGTACATCGCTGTCTTCAGACACACCAGAAGAGGGCATCCGATCCCATTACAGATGGTTGTGAGCCACCCTGTGGTTGCTGGGAATTGAACTAGGGACCTCTAGAAGAGCAGCCAGTGCTCTTAACCACTGAGCCATCTCTCCAGCCCATAGATATTCTTTTTTAATTAAGCAACACTGCCAACAAAAAAAGGAGCTTTTGGTTTTATTTACTGTCTGGCTATTTTGTTTTCTTTATTGCTTTTTAAAGATATATTTATTTTTACTTTGAGTGCATTGGTGTTTTGCCTGCATGCATGCTGTGTGAAGATGCCAGATCCCTTGGAACTAGAGTTACAGACAGTTATAAGCTGCCATGTGGGTGCTGGGATTTGAACCTGGTTCCTCTGGAAGAGCAGTCAGTGCTTTTTACCTGCTGAGCCATCTCTCCAGTTCCTAGGTTTTTTTTTATTTCTAAGTCATTTATTTCTGACCTTATAACAGTCCTTTTTAGTCTATTTAGATTACTTTGGCATTCATTTCCCTATTGTATGCATTGGAAGCTTGATTCTCTTTTGGTGGTGGGTATTGTTTTGATGGGTGAGCTGGTAGATAGGTGAGTGGTTGCCTAAGTGATGGGTTGGTTTGGTGGGTGGGTGGATGGCTGATTGGGTAGGTGGGTGGGTGAGATTGGTTTTGACCTACCATGCTTTCTAAGAAATATGTTTAAGGCTACAAGTGTCCTGTAAGCATTTCTGTAAATTGTACATCTATTAAATCAATATAAGATGTCCCCAGGTTTTTAATTTCCTTTTAAGCATGAACTTCCTTAAGAACGTGTGTAGATCTTTCTTAGTTTTCATATTGTGAGATGAGATTGATACCCAGACCCTTAGGCGGAGGTCTCCAGATAGAAACATCCTAGTTTCACCGAGGAACGCTCCTGGGTGGGCTGGGAAGATGACGGCTGTACATCAGCAAAGTGCTTGCTGCATAAGGATGAAGACAAGTTTGGATTCTGCCACTCAAAAGAAAACAAAATGGCACCTGTAATCCAGCTCTGAGGAGGAAGTAGGGACAAGATCTCTGGGGCTGGCTGGTCACGCCATCTAGCTATATTGTTGTACTCCAGATTCAGTAAGACATCTTGTCTCAAAAATAAAATGGAGATTGGTTGAAGAATCATACACATGCACATGCACAGACACACCCGTAGGTGCACAGAGTGGGGAGAGAGAGAGAGAGAGAGAGAGAGAGAACAGACGGCCTGGGCTAAGGGAGAAGCTGGCATTATTCCCACTGAGAAGAGGACCCAGGCTTCATTTCACACAACTCTGTGAGCTCTGTATCAGTCAGCAATTGCATGTGTACTGTATAGTGCAACCAATTTAAACTTAGCCCCAACAAGCTTACAAATAAATGAGACTCAGACTATGGTTGTTTTGTTTGGCTTTGACAATTACTGGGGGATAACCCATTATCTACTCTTCTATCTGCTGGCCTAGCTGCCTCCCCAGTGATGTACCCCAGATACTTGCTGCTTCTTCTGGCCATGGCTCATGATCCATCTCCCCTCATGGTGGCTTCCTCGCTCTCCTCCTCCTCCTCCTCTTCCTCCCCCTCATCCTCCAAGTCCCTCCTCTCTCTTCTCCACCCCCAACCAGGTAACTCAAAACCCACCTGCCTCTATTCACTCCAGTAACTGGCTGTGGCCAATTTTATTTAACCAATAGTTTTAAATTAAGGAATAAGGTTTGCTCAACAAAAGCTGGTAAGTGTGAGAATTCACTTGTAGGTCTTGAATCTAGCATTACAATACATTGCAACAGACCAAACCTCAACAGTGCTGCCCAGGAGGATGTGTGGTCTTAGACAAGGAAGCCCTTCCTCAGCTGAAGCAATTGCAGAAAGGGGCAGGCAGTAGACTGGGTGCCAGAATTTCTGTGGGAGCAAGGTGGGGAGCAAATCTTCCTTTCCAAGTGGGAATCCAGTCAATACAGGTCATCATCCACTGAGACCATTTCCAGTTAAATATTTTAAGTAACTTTGGCTTGTTGGCTTGCAATTTATATAAGGTGCTCCTCTGTGCATCTTCACACTTCTTCAAAGCACGCTTTTCAGTGATGTCAGGGTGTTTAACGTACTCATCACTCTCAGATGGCATGCTTCCAGTTGCTGGAGTCTTTGCTACTGTAAACAACGCTGCTGCAAATATCCTTGGTGTGAAACCTTGCAGTGGTTGTGCCGTTATTGTCTCCTGCAAACTTTAAGCTAAGCTCCCAGAACTGAATCTGGTGAAAATCCATCTTTGAGGCTGTAGCTGGCTGTGCTGTTTGGCTAAAGTACCTCCACACCAGCAGCAGTAGTTTTCTTTCTTCTCAACAAAGCTATTACTTTTAATGGTTCAGCAATTGTTTAATTGTTGACAGCTGGATAGGTGACCTTAGTATCTTGCCGTGCCTCTGTTCAATAAAGTATATTTTAAATGGATACAAAATGAATGCCCTTCCCAGCCTAAGATGGTGGCATCAACAGGGTGAATAACGTCCAGGAGAGTGACGTTACTGTTGAGAAGTGGTTTAAATAATGCCACCCTCTGACATTATCAAATGAGCAGCTTGCAGCCTAGCAAATGGAACTAACTGCTCAACTACTTAAATGAAGACCTAAAGATCCAAGACACACTTCGCCACCCTCTCTAGTTGGGAGGAAAATACGTTCTTTCTTCTCACTTGAAGCTGTGGTTTTGAAAGGGGACTCATGGGGCTGGAGAGATGGCTCAGCAGTTAAGAGCACTGACTCCTCTTCCAGAGGTCCTGAGTTCAATTCCCAGCCACCACATGGTGGCTCACAACCATCTGTAAAGAGATCCGATGCACTCTTCTAGTGTGTGTCTGAAGACAGCTGCAGTGCACTCATATAAATAAAAAATAAATAAATCTTTTAAAAAAAAAAAGAAAGAAAGGGGATTCGTGAATCACCTGAGAAGCATTTGCTTTTTATTTTGTACTTTGTTCTAAGGGCAATATTTAAAATTCTTGTTTATATTTTTGCATGTTCTTGATGGCTGTCTCCTGTGGAGGACTGCCGTGTGACATCCATAGCCTGTTATCTTTTTGTTGCATGACATAGTGGCAAAGAGAAGCCCCAGGGTCAGACCGCATGGACTTCTGAGTATTGGATACATCAATTAACACTGCATGAGCTCAACTGGCATTTCTAACATCTGTGCTTTAATTTTACTCTCTTTTTATTTGTTTTTAGAGGTAATATCTCATTGTTTAACCCAGGCTAGACTGGAGATTACAATGGAGCCTGGATTGGCCTTGGGCATGATTTTCCCGTCTCAGTTTTCCAAATGCTGGGATTATAAAGTGGCACTGATATGACAGGATTCGTTTTTTTCTCCATGTTTAAAATGAGCATGCTCATGTCTCTCTCAGAGGGTGGTTGCATGCACTCAGCCAAATGCAATGTGAAAACTGTTTAGGACAGCCTGGCACACAACAAAGATATTTTGCTCATGCTGGATTCTAGGTACCTTTGGGTGTCTAGATTGAGCCATATGAGGACTTAATGTCTGGGGTAGGAGTAAGAGGCAGCACTGTTGAGTTTTCTTGTCCATGGTGCTGAATCAACACTGCATGACTGTCCATGGTTGATTCTACCAAGGTGCTGAGAGAAGAAACACCATTTTATATCTTGTAAGCAAAATCTTGGACTTCTGGGGTGTACCAGGAGATCCATCTCCAGGCAGCTTATGGTCTAAGGAAGCCATTCATTACCTTTGTGAGAACCAGTATAGACGCTGTGGTTGTGAGCTACTTTATGTCCAGGCAGAAGTGGGTTTGAACAATGGTTCAACTGATTAAAAGGTAAAGTGCTCTTGTAAGATCACCTGAGAAGATTGTCTTGAAGCTATTAATGTAGAATCCGTAGACTACATAAATGGTGGCTGTCTGTTTCTATTGATGTGGGGAACTGAAAATAGAGGAGAAAAGGAAGAGGAATGGAGACAACAGAAGGGCGAGAAGGCAGAGGGGAGGTCGGGGAAAACACCAGGCGTCCACACAATGGAGAGTGGTACTGAACCAGCCGCAAATTCCTCCTGACGGGCAGAGCCCAGCCAACTGTTCCAGATGTGAATGGCTCCGGTGTGATTGCTGCTGCAACCCAGACACTCACATCACACTGTATGCACCACCCGCAGCACACACACCCAATGCAGCGCACACACTGCACGGATCGCATCGCACTATGCTGCCTGCTGCTTTTACAACCCAGTCTCCTTTTCTACCTACTGAAAGCTTTAGGCCCACAGCTTTCTTTGGTGTTTTTTCCTTAACAGTTGTGTTTCTCACATATGAATGAGCTGCCAGAGTTGATGGAGCTGCCATTTTCTCTTGCCTTCTTTGATGGTTTCTTGTCCACTCACTTTGTAGCAGGAAGTCATTATTATCTATTCTGTGCCCTCCCTAGATGGCATATTTGTCAAAAAAGTATCACAAGAAGGAGTATTAAAAATAAATGTAGATAGGAGAAGAAGGGAATTTCTACAGGGAACACAAGTCATAGTGAGAATTTTAGAATCATGGCAGAATGACATGTTTTGGGCCGTCTAGAAGTCCTGGACTCCCAGTAATGTTTTCCTCCCTCAGGAAGGTCTGATTGATGTGTGAGGCCCAGAATCTGTCTGCCCAGGGGCCTTGGGAGAAGTACTAGCTCCAGGCATCCATCTTTCTCCTCTTAGCCCTGCCCACTGCATCAGGAGAAAGCAGTGCTTGCTGAAAGACCTGCATGTTGCTAAGACACTGAATTTCTCAAGGCCTTTAAGTTCTCCTGATTCTCTTTTCCAGTGAGTTTCCAGGCAATGATGTTACTGTGGGTGTAGGGACCACACTTTGGGAACCATTGATGCAAAACTTGCTTGTAACTCAGCTTTATGAAACTGACGCTCAGGTCAGCCCTGCAAATCACATGTCAATGTTACTGTTTTGCCTATCTTTAAATTATGAATAATTTGTTTCAAATCACACAGTTGTGAGCCAAGGTTTGATTTCTGGCATCTCTGGATCCAAGACCAGACTTATGTTTAATGCTTTGGACACAAGTTTCTCTTGACACCTGATATGAATCTAGAGAACTTCCCCTGGGGTGGCTTCTATTCATAACCGTATCCCAGCATGGTTTCCCTGCCAGGACAAGATACAAGGGCTGTGTTAGCATCTCATGTTTTGCCTACAAACCTCCTGCACATTTTGCATCCTACTGCCTTTTTGTGGTCTTGTGTGCTATAGTTTTTCCTCTTTACTGGCAGCAGCCCTCTGGAAGGGAGCTGTGGTTTCACCTCTGGTCTATCTCTCCATTTGGAGATGTAGTTACTTGATCTCTGAACATAGCTTGATTGATGGCATCAGCACCTTGCACAGAGCCACCTGCTTGGGTACTCAAAACCTATTAACCCAGAAGTAGAAAGGAGAGATGGTAAGCCTTGAAATAAGCAGCCTGGGGTTCCTGTCCTGTCACTCACTAGAGGGAAAACTCTGACCCGTCTCTACAGCTCTAAAACAGGCATTAAAATGGCATTTATGCAGGGCTTGGTGACTATTACAGATGGAATGAGAAAGGCAGGAACGCTCGTGGGGGTTGCAGCTGTTATCATTTGTTATTAAAATGGTTTGTTGAACAGGTTCTCAAATTAATTAGTTAATGACCAGCCCTTAAACTGTGATGCCTTTGGGGTACACACACTCTCAAAGGGAGCCCATGAGAGTCTCAACTTCCACCCAAAAGCTCCCCCTCCAAAAAAAGCTCTCCTGGGAGACCAGCCCAGCCCTAGGATCCCACCCTGCACCTGGGCAACTTGGTTCAGGCTGACAGGTCCATGCTCAAGATGTCACAGTTACTTGATGCCATATAATACAACATGCTCCTCAAATGGAAGAAGTCCAGTCTGGATTTTTGTGAGTAGCATGTAATTCCAAAACTTTTAGTGTGTGTTGGGGCTCTATGCTGATGTGCTACTAAATGAATTCTTAGAGATTACTCATATTTGTTATTCATGAACCCAAATTAGCTCATTACTAAGTTCCCTGGCGGCTCTAATTCAATTATCTGCGAAGTTAAGCTCCATCTAAAGGCTCCAGAGATCCTGCACCCACACTGACACATGCCTCAAACTCTGTGACCTGGGGAAGACCACACTGGTATCATCTCAATATCAGTTCTGTTCTGAGTCGCTTGTGGCTTTCAGCTGTTCATATGGTTGCTTTTAAATTAGGAATTATAGTTCACTTGTCTTCATAGCTATCATTTAGTCAGTGAAGGTGATTCAGTTAGCCCTACTGCATGTGGTGACATTTGCATCAAAGCTATTTTTAGCCTATGATTTTCCAGTTAGTAGGTTTTAAGACACAAACTAGTTGCAGTTTGAGATCAACCATGCAAATCCATGCCGAGAAGATACATGGGAAATTTGCACCCAGAAGGACTTACAGAGATGTTTGGTTATCAGCGACTGTAAAACTAACTACCCCAAACCTTAGCAGCTCAACAGTCACTTTATTAACTTGCCTAATCATATGTTCTGGGGATGTAGGCAAGGTTTGGCAGGAACCAGTTGTCTTTGCTCCATGCGGTTCTTGTTAAAGCTCTAGAATCCAAGATGGCATCTCTCCTGACACACTCAGCACCATGGCTAAGACAGCTTTTGTGACTCAGTGAGTGGTTTGACTAGAGTCTTTGGATTTCATCATCTTATGGGTTTCTTGGTATTCTGTGATATGGTAAGCCTCGCCCTGTCCTGTGGTCTTCCCACGTGGTCTCTATGGGCTATCTCCAACCCTGTATGGCTGAACTTCTTCCAAGGAGGTTTTTGGTTTTTGTTTTGTTTTGTTTTGGTTTTTTTGAGACAGGGTTTCTCTGTGTAGCCCTGGCTGTCCTGGAACCCACTCTGTAGACCAGGCTGGCCTCGAACTCAGAAATCCGCCTGCCTCTGCCTCCCGAGTGCTGGGATTAAAGGCGTGCACCACCACTGCCCGGCTCCAAGGAGGTTTTTTTAACCTCAATAAGACAAAAATGGAAGGCACTGGCTCTGGTCAAACCTTCAACCTGATAGTCACAACGTTGTTTCAGTTTCTTTGTGATTAAAGTAGTCACAGGCACAGTCTAGACTTCAAGGGCTCTAAAATATCAGGACGAGTGGTTAGTGGGTGACATCAATCTAACAAACTGTGACAATAGTGGCAATTCATTGGTGAATCAAGCAACTTAACCACTTATCTTGAGACATACAACCTGATACATATATAACTACCTTGATACATACTATCGAGGCAACCATAACAAATAACTCTGCAAGTTTATAGCCCTGATATCCTACAAGTTTATAGCTCGTTATTTTAATATAAAACTATGTATGAGTGCATATTTTTATTATAAGGTTAGCAACTCCTAAATGAAATTATAAACAATTTTACTCTTGAAGTGAATAGGTGATTTTTTTTTCTTCCCTGAAGGAATTCAAACTCTTGTAGGAGAGAGATATTTGTTTAATTTCATCCAGTGTGGTAAGCACTACAGTAGAAAAAAGCCCCTGGTACTGATGAAGGGCAAAGATGCTATTCTCATTCTGGGCTGAGCATTTTAAGGGACCTTCTCAGAGTGGCTGTCTGAACTGAATTGCTAATAAGCTAGCTAATTTTTATGTCAACTTGTCTCAAGCTATAGTCATTTTGGAAGAGGGAACCTCAATTGAGAAAATGTCCCCACTAGATTAGTCTGTGAGGCATTTTCTTGATTGATGATTGATATGGGAGGGCCTAGTCCATTGTGAGTGGGGCCATTCCTGGACAGGTAGTCCTTGGTTCTATAAGAGAGCAAGCTGAGCAAGCCATGGGGAGCAAGTCAGTAAGCAGCATCCCTCCATGGCCTCTGCATCAGTTCCTGCCTCCGACTTCCTGCCTTGAGTTCCTGTCCTGGCTTCCCTGTATGATGAATTACAATCTATGGGAAAAAAAAAAATAAACCCTTTCCTTGCCAAGTTGATTTTGGTTATGATGTTCTATCATAGCAATAGAAAATCTAACTAAGGTAGCCAAGGAGTCAAGGTTGTAGGAGTCGAGGTTGAAGGTGAAATAGCAAGATTAAAAGCTAGAATGGAGGAAGTCATCAAAATCTGACCTTGTCTAGAGTCTGAGAAGAAAGAAAAATCTTTATCTCTCTAGTCATTTTTCCCTTATAAAAAAAATGGGCTCATTATGGCTTTGTTATAAACCATCAGATTCATATAAGTAAGCTTCCCCAAAGATGGCATCTTCATGCACTGATGTTTTTGGGGGGAGTGAAAGGGAGATAAAGAGGTGTTTATTCCTGAGTAATTGGGTATAGCTGATTCATTCCAATGAATAGGGAGACCTGGGGTGCAATTCAATACACGTTGAATTGCCGGCTCCTTTTGACTTATAAATCCCATGCTGACATCTGTACAGAACAAATAGGGTTTGAACCGGGATACAAAGCCGCAGAGCAAGAATATGCGTTAGAAACCATTATTTCCACCCCCTCATTTTATAGACAAGGAAACTGAGGCCCCGGGTGCTGAAACAATTGCTCAGAGTGGCGGAGCTTCAATGACATAAAATACTGCTCCCATCCAAGTCAGACAATATCCAATCTGAGTTTTATTTAGAAAACCCTACCAAATTGTATTCTGTCGAGCAAGACTGTTTACACAGAAAGCAGCCTCGATGAGAAAGGATCGGGCTGGTGCTGGGAGAAGAGTGAGCGCTGACAGAGAAAAAGCAGCCCATGATGAAGCAGCCCTAGTTGTTGTCTGTCAAAGAGCAGAAGGTGCGGGGTGGGGGAGGGCACTCTGTGGGACCCATCCTCTCAGCTATAGTGTGGCAACAAGAACATGAACACTTGTTATTACAACAAACAGGCTTCTCCTTACACAGGGGCGGTGGCTCCTCCAACACAGTTCTGAACCTGTGAGCCTCCTTCAGTCTTATAATTCTCTGTGCATGTCTGCACCATTATGTGGACAGCCCGGATGGTAACTAACTGTTTGACAGTATGTCTCCACACAGGCCCACGTGCCCCTACGATATAAAAACACAGTGTTCCATGGAACCCATCTAGGGAGCAGATAAACTGCTGAAGGAGATCTAGAGATTAAATGACCTTTTAAACTGGGACTGGACAAACAAGTACTGGTTTGTTGTGGGAAGGAAGTAACGAAAGGCATTCCAACTAAAGCAGAAAAAGGTCTGACCTGTCAGTCCAGTAACCTGTGTTTAGGAGGTGCTGTTGTGTCCCTGGCATTTGGCAGGAAGTAAGAGAAAGTGGATTTGACTGAAACAGACATATGAAAATGCCAGGGAGTTGCTCTCAGGGGTTCCTGGGTCTTCTGGAACTTCAAAGCTGGCCCTTTGTCTCAGATGCTGAGAGAGCCCTCTGAAGAGTTTTAGGCAAGATATGCCAAAGCGTTCAGTCACATAGGTCCTAAACGAGGAAGCTCTCTGTAAAAAGATTCTGGGTGATTCATAGGATACACCGTTATGTGAGCACAACGTGCAGACCACAACCTCTGGTGTGCTGGCTAACCTTTGTGCCAGAAGGGGAAATGAGACATCTCTGCACTTGCTCTCTTGCGCAAAGTTAAACCCACAAAAGAAAAAATAAATAAAGTCAAAACACTTAGGGTGGGTGGAAATTGGATGAGGAAGAGATGGGTGGGAGCAGAGCAGACGGAATCAAGGTGCCAGGCTTCTCCAGGTGCACTTTATGTAGTTTGACCCTTGGAACATCCCCCAAAGAAGATTCCGTGGGAAAGAAACAGGCAATGGCAAAGACAAACAGAAAGCAATGGGAATGGGACAAGTTCGCTCAGAGCCACTTTGGTAAACAGTATTTTTGAGATCTGTTTGGTTAAAAACAAAAGAAGCTTGGACAAGTCGTGAACCCTGTTTTCCATAGAAGTGAGTCCTAGCAATTCCACAAGGATTGATTGCCTGTGTGTTTTAAAACTTAACAAATTAGTACACTGTAGATGATGGAAACAAATTCTGTTGAGAAAAGTCCTAAAATCTTTGATAAAAGGAAGCTACAAAGGGAAGGATCCTGTAGGACGGGAGCTGGAGGCCCGAGTGTGAACTTCGGTGATAGACAGGCAGACAGATGGCACCTTCGTCAGAGTCTCTGTTGCTGGGATAAAGCACCATGACCGCAAGTAATGAAGAGAAGGGGGTTGTTTCATCTTGTAACTCTCACTCCAGTCAGGGCAGGATCTCAGGGCAAGAATCAAGAGGCAGAGACTGACTGACGCAGAAGCAACAGAAGAATACTGCTCACTGGCTGCCTCCTTGTGGTTTGCTCATCCTGCACAGGAACCTCCACAGGCTTCACATGCCAGTGGCATTTTCCTCAGTTGAGGAGCCCTTGACAGATAACTCTAGCTTATGCCAGTTGACAACAGAATAAGCCAGATGATTAACCCCTCGCCAGTGTTACACACCAGAAACTTACTATTCAACCTTTCCCTTCTTGTGAACCCTCAAGATCTTCTTTAATATCAGTCCTAGGATATAAACCACAGTATAATCTTAAATGTCCTATAATCTTTCAAAGTTCAGCTTCTTTAAAGAATCAAAAAACATCTCTCTAAAAATCTGAAATCTCTTACTTGTGGATACTTATAAAATCAAAAATAAGTCATATGCTTCTCATGCCAGGAGAGGAGAACCGAGACACAGTTGCAATCAAAGCAAAGCAAAACCAAATTCTGACCATGTAAAAAGTTCAGTGCTTGACACACGGAAACCACTCATGATCCTCTGGGCTCCAAAGAGCCTGGGCAGCTCTACCACCTCTCTGCCCTCCAGAGCACACATAGTTTGTCTCATAGGTTCGAGCCAGCTCCATTCCATAGCAGGTGCTGCCCTTGACAGGCATTTCATGGTACTGGAATCTCCAATATTTGGGGATCTTCACTGCAATTGAGACTGCACCTTCACCAAGGCTCTCGCTTGACCTCATCCAGCCTTGCCACCCAGTGCCAAGCCTCAGCTGCTCTCCACGACCCATTTCGTGCCTTCAAAACCAGTACCACCTGATTCATTCTTATACATTATTAAGTTTGGCTGCCAGCGTGAGATGCAGCCTTGGCCACCCTGCACCACAGTGTCTGTGTGCTAATCCTGAGGAAATAGTCCCAGAAGGTTCCACCTCAATGATACTGCTCTCTCCTTAGCCACAGCTGATTCCTCAGCGCCAGCTGACAGTTATCAATTCTCCCGTTAAAGCAGAGATTCACACACACACACACACACACACACACACACACACACACTCACACTGGTGCTGATTTCTTGATCGTCACAGCTGACTCTTCAGCCCTAGCTGACCAGAACCACAAATTTTTATTCAAAACATCCCATGGCAGCAGGAAGGGTGAAGGGGGCGAGACTGGAGAGCTGGCTGAGCAGTTCAGAGCGCTGCTTTCTCTTCTAGAAGACCCGGCACCCACACGGCTGCTCTAACTCCAGTTCCAGGGAAATGCACACCCTCTTCTGGACCCCTTGGGCACTGCATGTATGGGGTGCACAGACAGGCAGGCAAAACACCTATACAAGCAAAATTAGATTAAATTAAGATTGTTTTTGAAAATTGATGAATGAGCCTGGTAAGAGTCTTGTTTCCTCTGCAACTTCACAAGCCAGGCCTCAACCATCTTCCTCTCCTTCCACATTCCTGTCTTCCGAGCTCCCAAACTCCCACACTAGCTCATTGAGCACTGAGCACTCAGTGGCTTTTCCAGCCCAAAGTTTCAAACTCCTCTCAGTCTTGCCAAAAACAGTCAGATCTGTCACAGAAAGGCCCCATAAATCTGGTACCAATTCCTGTCTTAATCAGGGTTTCTAATGTTATGATGCAACACCATGACCAAAAGCAACCTGGGGGAGAAACCTGTGTGTCATCTGACAGCTCTTAGGCTACACTCTACCACTGATGAAGTCAAGGCAGGAGCTCAAACAGGGCAGGAACCTGGAGGCAGGAGCTGATGCAGATGTGGAGGAGTGTTGATCACTGGCTTGCTCCTGCGGCTTGCTCAGCCTGCTTTCTTACACATCCTAGGACCATTTACTCTGGAGCAGCAGAGCCTGCTCCAGACATCAATGAGCCCTTCGACATCAGTTCTTAATCAAGGAAATGTCCCACAGGCCATGCTGATGGTGATATTTTCTTTTCTTTTTCCTTAATAATTTATTTATTGACAATAATGTATATTAAACTACAACTATAAAAGATTCCTTTGAGGCAAAACAGACATGTCAAAATGTTTTCCTTCTAGGTGTGAAATAAATACATGAGCAAACAATAAACATTCTCACTTTCTCTTTTTTTTTTTTTTTTTTTTTGGTTTTTCAAGACAGGGTTTCTCTGTGTAGCCCTGGCTGTCCTGGAACCCACTCTGTAGACCAGGCTGGCCTCGAACTCAGAAATCCGCCTGTCTCTGCCTCCCAAGTGCTGGGATTAAAGGTGTGAGCCACCACTGCCCGGCTCACTTTCTCTTTTTTAAAATTTATTTATTTATTCACTTTATTCTCCCTGTCTTCTTGATGGTTGTGCTGACATTTTCTTAATTGAGATTCCCTTTCCAAATAAAGTGTCAAGTTGACTTGAAAAAAGCTAACCAGGACAGACAGACAAACGGACAGACATGCATATATCTGCTAGCTCTGCCTTTGATATAACGGAGGAACAACGACAAGCCCTAATGAACATACTTACAGTCCAAGCCTTGCTTTCACATATCTTCCACTTAAAGGAATCAGGGCTCCATGGAGAACTAGGGCTGATGAAACCAAGATGAACCAGAAAAGTTTATGGCACCAGAAACTAAAAACATACACAAAGAATGCAGTTGTATGTTTAAACACAGGAACTGTTGGCAATGACCTCCCACTGTTCAAATGTGAGACAACTTGAGATCCAAACAGCAAGCAATGTTTTATAACCCACAGAGATAAATACCTATAACTATAATTAAAATGTTTATTTCCTAATTCAATATACAGTTATACTTAACATGTAATAATTTACTACTTATACAAATATGTTTATATGTTACATTCATATGAATATATACATACTATATATTACTATATAGTATATGTAAATATCATATGCACTGATATAGCTAAGTTCTTCCTACTATAGACTGTTGATTAATAGAACATGAATGATTAAATGATAGCATCATTATCATCACAATCATCTAGTCAAGACTCATCCATGGATGCTGAAACCAGTGTATAAAATTTTGATGAGTAGTTACAGGGTTACAATAACCTGGAGCAGGATGAGATCAAGTTCAGAAACCTGAGGCAACACTGGAGACCTTCCCCCAGCTGCTGCCAGCTGATCCCTACACCATGCTGCTAAGTGTTGCATCGGCAACAACTAACAAACTTAATTCTATACTTTTATTGATTCATTGACAATTTCACACATTTGCATGATGCATTTTGGCTACATTCCCTGCCATATCTCTTCCCGTGCCCTTTGGAGCCCTGCATACCAACAAGTCTCCTCTTACTTCCATGTCTTTTCTTTTAATGACCACTGAGTTTAGTTAGAGTTGTTTGAATGAGCATAGGTGGAGGGTTATTTACCAGACTGTGGGCAACTTGCCAGAAGAAACACCAGTAAAGAAAATGACTCCCCCCCCCACTCCCCAGCAGCCATTACTTGACAGTACCTCCTTCAGCTAGCACTACCTTACAGGTATAAACATAACGATTTAGAAGGCAGCTTAACAGCATGTTAATTTAACACAACCCTAGGAGTAGATTCCTCGCTGGGAGACCTAAGCTCCCCAGCCATGGGATTTTGATCAGGTTTATGATACTGGGCATGAATTCTCTCTTCTGGAGCAGGCCTGAAATCCAATCAGGGAGTGGTTACTTCCCACCATATGAGCTATGCCAGTGCTGTGTCGTTAGGTACATCCAGCCTAGCAGAGTGTTTTCCACAAAACAGTAGAACTTTTGGAGACAGTTCTCCCACAGAGGCCTGCATTGCACTTCCTCACACTATGGGAGCTAGGCAGCAAAAAAGAAGCTTCTTACTCAGTTCTAGGTTGATTTCCTTAGGTCCTGCAACCCAAGTATGTGTCCTCAGCAATAGGGTTTTACCATCTAGTTCTGGTAGACAACCAAGAGGAACGGCAATGGCCTAGATTGTTTGCTGGAGGGGGAAGACAGGGGAAAGGGGGTTCTTCTGCAGCCTTCCAGACCAGAAATACATAAGAAAGAGGTACCCCACCATCTGGCACTGGATTTTCTCTAGTAACCTATGACTTCTGGGAGCATTATTATTCGCTATGAAAGATACCTCCGTTCAGACTTCCTTTATTTTTTTTTACACTTATTTGTGTTGATTCATTGATTGTGTGTATGCGTGATCATGGGCGTTTGTGGAAGCCAGGAGGGCAGCCAAATGTTAGCTCTCTCGTTACAGCATTGCCAGCATTGGCAGCAAGTGCTGAGTCAGCTCATCACCCTGCCTACACACCCCAACTCAAAACTTTGCACCCCAACATTCACCCTACCTTTCATAGCACGTACTGAGAACAGTCATTTTTATTGAATATCACTGCATCTGCAGGCATTGTACTGGAAGGGGTGGTGTGTGTACATTGACCCAACCATGATACCAGATACATTTAGCCCCCCTCCCCCCACTGTGATCCTCATTTTCAAAAAGAAAAAAATCAAAAAGAAAAAAAAAGGAATTCAGGAAATGAGAAAATTGTCTAGAATAAAATAATCCGTGGGAGCCAGAATCCCTGCCTTCCGGTTCGCGGCCAGCCTTGTTCTAACCTACTGTGTGTTTCTGAGGTGTGTGGAATAATTAAGCCATAGAGATGTTGCTTTGTTTTCTGTTTTGTGTTGTTTGAGACAGAGCTTTGCTACAGATAGCCCAGACTAGCCTCATGCCCACACTACTGCCTTAGCCTCTGGACTCTGGGGTTCTAGGCACGCACTACCGCAAACGAATCGTACCAGCTTTCTTAAACAGGCGTCTGTGGTTCTTGTTTTTTCTTCATCCTATTTACTAAGCACTTGGTTGCATTTTCCTCATCTGTTAAATAAAGACAGCAGCACAGTCGCCCGTCACTTAATTACGGGGACCCATTCTTAGGAGTCGGATCTAAGATGGTTTTATCATTATGCAGACATTGCGGACACACAGACACAAAGCTGGATAGTACAGGTTAGTTACTTAAGTAGCCCCTCCAGTACCACAGTCATTAATTATCTCTATTGAGTAGTATGTATTATACATGACTGTGTGTGCTATGCTTTCCTATGACTGACAGGATGCCGGATCACTTTTTTATATGTACAGTTAAGGGTGGAACGTATTGAGCTAGTACATATGAATGCTAGACTGCTACCAGGCCACAGGAATTTTCGGGTTCCATTCTAATCTCTTGGGGATGTTGAGTCTATTGTAGCATGAACATGACAGTTCTTAACATGCATGCGAATAAGGACTAGACTAGGTAATGTGTTAAAACACATGACACAGTGTGAAATGAGTGTCTGTTAAGAGAAACAGAGGTTCAATTCCCTAGCGTGTGATAAAAGACAATGTCAAAGACATTGCTTGCTTTTGATTAAATGATCATCAGGGACTAGATCATAAAGAAAGCGGTCTTCTTAGAAGAGAGATCACTATGAAGGCTTCCAGAGAAGCAGACATCTCACTCCCTGGCCACCTGCCTGCTTGCACCACGGTCCTTTCTTATGGACCTAGAATCTCAGTGCTTTGGTATAGTTCAGCCCTACCAGGCAGGCCTGTACCAGGCATGACTACACACTACTGTAGAGAACCCCACACATCTGCCTTCTGGAACCTCCTTCCAGAGTGCACTCCAGAACGGCCTTGAAGTCAGCCCCAAGAGCCCTAGAGTCAGCCTCTCTATTGTAGAGTCTAATACAATAGAGTTTAGACTCTATTGTATTAAAATTCAGCTTATGGTTTCTTACCATCCCTTCCTGTTATGTTAAAGGTTTACCAACTTGTTTCTATCTTTGACCCGGAATAAAAATATGCAAATGTGTGCCCCGTGCACAGGTAGGGATAAGGTAAAGGAATGTCTCATGAAACACAGCTTGCTGCAGTGAAGGAGCTTGTACTTTCAACATTGTTCCCCTCTGTGCTAATGTGTTTCATTCTTTAAATGCTGGTCCCGACCCGCTATGCTAATTTTATCACATGCAAAACTGATTTAATGAAACATACTACAACAAGAAGGGTTCAGGGGGGAAAGGCTTTGTGTCCTTGCCCATCCACCTTCCTTTGCCCTAACACCTGTACCCCAAGGCTCACAGACCCTCCCAAAAAGCCTCTTAGTGGCTCTGAGAACTGTTCTCACACCAGAGGCTGCAGGCCAAGGGCTGATCTGAACTTCCACAGCAGCCCACATCTGGAAGGTGGAAGCTGTGTTGTAGGATCTGGCTATCAAAGAAAGAGAGAAGGCTTCCCCTTTCAAATCAGCTGAATAGGTCCCTGTTCCAGTAAGATTCCAGTAAGATTCCAGGGGCATCTAACGGGGGGGGGGGGGGGGGGGGGAGTGATTTTCTTTGTGTGCTGCTGGAAACCTAACACCACCGTTTGTGAAAGGCATTTCAGCTTACCCAGTGTAAAAAGTATGGCTGTCCTGTCACGTAGGCCAGTCTGACATTCAGCCAGACAGTGGAGCAGGGCTGCCACGTGCTGGATTCTGGGCCCTCTCAAGACCTTTCTGAAGGTAGACCATACCCTCATGAAATACAGAATCATTGCTGTCTTGCAACAGAGACCATGTTGGGATTCTTTTTTTTTCCTGGTAACTCATTTACAATGGCTCTTATGCTTTCACTCAGGAATTGCCAGCGTTTCGGGACTGGCCTGGACTACAGCAGGAATATGTTATCTCAGGAGTAGCGGAAGTCTTTCACCAGCTACCGAGAGGTGTCCACAACCATCAACACTCGAGTGTCCTAGAAGCCTCCCAAAGGCATCATCTACTGCACATCTGTAATGAGCCAAGCCCTGAGCTGGGCCTCGGCCTCTTGCTGGTGACCAGAACTCCATCCGTGGTCTCGAGGTGATCACACACGGCTGAAAGATGAGTGAAGGACAATGGGTCCCTCTCTCATCAGAAGAATTCGATCAACTCCAGAAATACTCTGAATGTAAGTGCTGGCATTCACAGACACAAGGGAGGGTTTCGTCTCTGCTAGGGACTTGATTCCTGGAAGGCAGAGCTATTGCAAAGCCATGGAAAAGGAGGTCTAATGGATATACTTGCTTTATAAACACAGAATTAGTGTTTGCATCAATTTAAAGATGCAATCACTCTTATGCTTGACACAGACTTTGGAGTACACACTGGAAAAAGTAAGGCAGGTTATAAAACCACCAGTGGGCTCAGCAAGCACTTCAGCACCCACAGCTATATTTGGCTGAATTCTGCCCCTTTCTTCCCAGGCCTGTATTTCCCACCTGACAATATCATGAGTGTATTCTCAGTCAATTGCTCCTTTAAGTGTAACTTTACAGGACAACAGGTGCGTGGTAAGTGTGTTCCACCAACACTGACTTCAACCGACTTATGTCGAAATCAGATGTTGAAATCAGAGGCTGAACTCTTAGCTTATGCTTCGTTTGGGGCTTTGTTTTGGGAAGACCTAGGCTCTTAGTTTCCCTTTTGCAGTGCCCAGGAATGCTTTCAGCATCAAGTCACATCGCTTACTACTAAGAGCATGAGATGTGTCTCCCACAGGCCATGCCTAACCCTGAATGGTGATGGGAATGTGCTTGGGCTGAGGCAGAGCCTCATCTGCATAAATCAGGGACCCACAAGTGCTCCCTCTGCCTCTTGGCCCTGTGATGTCAAAGCTCTGGAAAGAGAGAGAAAGAAAGATTCTGGAACCTACTGGCCAGCCAGTCTGGATGAATCAGCAAACTCCAGATTCAGTGACAGATCGTGACTGAGGAAGACACCTGATCTCCATGTATGCACATGTGGACACGTGTGAGTGTGCATACACACACTCATGCACACACATGTGTACACCTACACATACGTGCGCACCTATACACATGTGCACACACACCTACACACACACATACACAAACATACACAGAGACATACACACAAAAAGTAGACACACCCAGCATTCTTATTCAAGCCTGCTGACCTGTTACTCCATGTGTTCCCTAAGATGAACTGGAGCCCATAGTGTACTGGTCAGTTTGGATGCTGGTATTATGGGTCCCTGATCTCTTTTAACCTCTGTGGGTTTACAGAAACTGTGCAGTGCTGACTAGGAACAAGGGTAAATTCAGTTTAACTAAACCTGCTCTCCAAGAGGTGAGAAGAAGCATACAGGTAAGGACTATCCCGGGTGGTGAAGAATCCTGCTCAGGAGTCAGATCTGTACTCAAGAGACAAGCAGAACACAGCTCGGAGACAGCGGAAGCACAGTGAGCTCTGGTACCGCTGGCTAACAGTGCATATAAAGGCGTGGAGAACTGAGAGAGAGGAAAGCAGAATGGTAGACAGTTGTACCACAGTGTGGGTAATTAAACAACAGAGACTGATTATCTCCAAGCTGTGGAGGCCCTGTGTCAAAATTAAGGCATTGGCAAGTTGGCATTTTTGTAAGCTAAAAGGAATGGCCTCTTCTGGGCTGTGCCCATGGCTTGTTGATAACCATGTTCTCCCTTGGTCTCCCTCTACGGTATGCTGTGTGTGTGTGTGTGTGTGTGTGTGTGTGTATTCCTCTTTCCTTTCTTGGTGGGAACATACAAATTTCCCGCTTTTATAAGGACACAGTGTTATGAATTGGGTGCACCCACTCCAGCCTGACCTCATCTTAACTGCTTAGGTCTATAGTCCTCCTCTATCAGGCCCCATGTTGAGATGCTAAGGCATAGGAGTTTGAGCACATGAGCAGGAGCCAAACTGAAGACACAGGAGAGGATGTACTTGAGTGACCTCTAAGTAAAGCCAGAGGGCCCAGGGGGTTGAGGTGAGTAGAGAGATAGGCAGAGGTCTGGACTAGCTGGGGAGGAGCAGAAGGATGAGGTTGGATGGAGGGATGGGCTAGCATCAAGCCTTTCATGTCAATGTGTGACAGGCCATAGGACAAGTTGCAGTACCACAGAGCCTCTAGAGGCTGTCTGTAAAGCAGTTTGCATCAGGTAGCTGCTAGGCCAGGAGTCAGCATGAGCCTAGGAATGGGGAATTAAAACGTATTTGAAGGATGTTCTGATGGGAATTTCATCTATCCACACATGTAGAACAAAAGGAAGCCAATGGAGGCACCTCAAAGACTGAGCTCTGAGTGTGGCAAAAAGGAGATCCCAGGGCTGGAAGGGACAGCTGGGAGTGCTGAGGATAAGGGTGGCAAAGGCCCACACACATACATATCCAACAGAGAGGAAGAGGTGGCTCCTGTCTCACCAAGTAAGAGATGGGACTCAGACAATCACGTCTGAATGTGGGAATGTGGGAGGAGTCAGAGAAAGAACTAGAAGGCCAGCCAGGACCCCTTGTCAGGCTTCTTCTGAGAGGCATGCGGTACATAGAGGTATGAGCGGAACTTGGGTGAGGCTGCAGCTCTGACTTGGGAATCAGTAGAAACAGCAGCAGGGGAGGGGAGGGGAAGAATAAAGGTTCTTTATAGATTTGAGTTAGGAGAGAGAAGAAGACAGACGTTTGGGACACGCTGTCGGCTAGGAATTCCAGAGAGAAAAAGAGTCAAACGACAGAACTAGAAAAACAGCCAGGTTAAAAAAAGAGCCCGGGAAGCCAGGTGGTGGTGGCGGCGGCGGCGGCGGTGGTGGCGGCAGCACGCCTTTAATCCCGGCACTCAGGAGGCAGAGGCAGGGGGATCTCTGTGAGTTCAATGCCAGCCTCGTCTACAAAGTGAGTTCCAGGACAGCCAGGGGTACACAGAGAAACCCTGTCGCGAAACAAAACAAACAAACAGAGCCCCGGATGTTGATGCATACCTGTAATGCCTGCATGGGATGCTGGATGGGGCACTCTGACAATGTTATAACAGGAAAAGGGAAAAAAATTAAATTCTTGGAAAATGATTAATCCTTAGAGGAAACCTTGAAAAAGTCACTTCACCGGTTTTAGATGTATTCTGTTGTTCAGTCAGATTGTATTGCCATAGCAACCACTCTCTCATAACCACATAAACAGAAGCCTTACAAGAGCAGAATGATGAAGGACTCCGTCCGGGTGGGGCTAGGGAAGAGGTGTCCTCCGCTCGTGTTACATAAACTTCTGGAGGCCTTCTGGTAGGAGACACCATCTAAACGCTGCTCCTAGAAACACTGATTCGAGTCTATGCTGAAGTCAACCACACAGGAACACACATCTCTGTGCTTGAGAGTGAGTTTACTGTGAGGCAACCGTGAAGGGTGTTTATCAAGAAGCTACCGTGCTGTTAAGAAATTTTTGTTACAAAATAAAAGCCAACTGTGGCCCTGGCTCTCAGGAAGTGGCTACAGGAAGAGGGCCAGCCTGGAAGACAGAGCTGATTTCAGGCCAGCCTGGGATACAGGCATGACCCTGTCTTGATACAACAAATGAGCTAATAAATGGAATGCAAGTTCTTTCTATTTCAGTTTGACTTCAAGAAATTAAATAAATGTATCTACTAGAGATAATCAGTCTAATACATGATGGATGGATGATAGATAGATAGATAGATAGATAGACAGACAAAGATAGACAGATATGAATTAAATTAGAGAAAAAATGAGTACATTTGAAGACAGTGAGCCATTGCTTTGTGTCCTTAGGAATTGGGTTTTGTTAGAATTAGATCAAAACGACATGTTTGACTTCATGCAGATCCAGTTCACAACCTTTCCGTGTTGCTTGTGGAGTCAGAGAACCTGTGCAGGCTTGAGTTATAGAACAGTGTGAGATCTAGTAAGCATCAGGGATACCCCGCTGTTAGTAATGCTAGCCATGGGGTGGGGGTGGGGCGTGACATCATCAAATGCTCCCACAGTCCTGCCCTGTAGAAGGTGGCATCTACTTGCTTCCGACACCGAAGGGAGGGAGGAGCGGGATGTCTTCTCATCCACATCTTGTTGAGCTCAGCTGGCCTCCTTTTCCTCCGTGATGATTACGAATCTGCCTACATAGTCTCAGAGTGTGTGTGGCTAGGGAGAAAGGTCTTTGGAATAATGATGCTAAGGGTTCAGTTGCCCTTGCATCTAGACAGCTGTTCAAATTCAGATTCTGACCCAGCAGGCTCCATGTTGCACCAAACCCGTGCATTCCTCACAAGCTTGCCAATGATGCTGCCGATCCAGGATCACACTTTGGTCTTGCTCCGTCTCTCCATCTTCACATGTCCAAGCTACTTAGAGAAAACGTGGGAATGTTGCTAGCAATGAAAACACAAGTGAGTTACATCAGCCATTCAGATTGGTCATGATGCAACAGGAAGCCTGGCATCCTTCAACAGTTTTCTCACAGCGGTTAAAATTCTCTTTGCCTCTCTATAAACTCTCTAACTATTGTGTTATGTGCTGCTCTGTGGCTGAGCTATCACTTCCACAGGCTTCTGGAAGTGTTAGACCTGATCTGCTTCAGCCAGCCTCTGGCTTGGCTGCACATCTGAATCATGTGGAAGGCTCTGAATATTGCCATTTCTCTGCCTAGGCTAAAGGCTACTTAGTCATAATCTGTAGATGTGGGACCCAGTCATTGGGATTTCCTAAAGCATTCCATATGATTTTAATATGCAACCAAGGTTGAGAACCACTGGTCTATTATCCCCACCCCACCCCCAATACAGGACACATGGGACAGGCATGACCTCTCCAACTGATCGCTTTTCCAGTTGTCATTCCTTCAATGAGCCTTTATTGAACATCTGCTTTATTCTGGTCTATGGGCTGCATTCTGGGAACAAACTGTGAATGGGTAAGGAGGTACAGTTGGGAGAACGTGTATGTAAAAGCGAGTCAGTGCCCATCACCAGGCTTCACTACACTTCTCCCATCCTGCTCTATGGTCTGATTCCTTCTCACTGAAGTGACTATATAGGCTTCTGGTGCTGGAATTGCTAAGGTAACATCTTCCCTCTTCCAGCCCCTGCAGAAAGCCCTGCTTTGGCTGTTTTTGGCTCCTTGGAAGAATTGCAAGGATTATTTGTACATCCCAGCCTTCTCTAGGTGTCCCCACCCCCACCCCATTCCACCACTCCTCAATCAGGAATTATCTATTTAAAATATATCCTCCTGGCCTCCACCTCATGGTCTTCTGAGTTGTGAGAGGTGAGCCTGAATTGTTAGCCCATCAACTGGACATTGCTAGAGGTTGGCTCACCCAAGGTGAGGACATCCAACATGGTGGTGACTGGTGTCATCATGGGCCTTGGTCCAGATCTACAGAGTGAGAACCTCAGTTTCCCCCCAGATCCCAGGCCATTCCTCTGCTCACTACAATTTAAGAAACTGCTAGGGAGCCTTGAGGGATGGAGAGTTTGGCCCCTTTGAATTTCACTTCTGTACGTTGATTTTCAGATTTGCGTTTGAAATGTTGACTTGCAGTCAATTCCAAGTGTAACCAGAGCATTCACAGCTAGAAGACAGCCTATAAACTTCGGGATTCTGGTCCTGGCAGTGAGGCTGATTTTCTGTTGTCAACACAAGTCTCTGGTTGGTCGGCTTGCTCTCACAGAGAGCATCCCTGCCCACAGCCACATAGCCAATGCTCTGGAGACAGAGCCAATTTCTTTTCTTTGAAATAGTCTTTAACTTTTCTTAAATGTCAGGAATAGATGTTTAGTTTAAGTCCCAGGTTTCCTGGCTCACAAAACATAAGAGATAATCATGGTTTGAGATTTTTCTTAAAATCTCAGTTGTAACATCTACACACCTGACTTGGAGTGGATCTGTCTGCTCATGGCCCAGCCGGTCTAAGTTTGTACAAAATTTAGTCCAGCCTTGCCAAGCAGCTGAATAATTTGACTTTCTGGGTGGAGTTCTTTGGTACTGCCCACTTAAACAATGGCTGTTGTCTGCTGTACACATAGCAACTTCAGACTTGCCACGATTGTGAGCTTTTATTTTCAATAATTATCCAACAAGACCAGCTACTTCAAGGCAGCCCTCTCTTATAAGAACATAGCCAGAACCAGAACAATGGTCCTCACATGGCTTACATTTTAATCGATTAGGAAGCTTTTCAATATATTATTTGCTGAGCACCCCAATACATTAACAGATCTTGAGACCAGGTTTTGGTATATATGGAGTAGCCCAGTTGACTCTAACATGAATCCAGATTTCAAAGCCACAGTCCTAGAGTTTTAAAGAGTCATATCTCCTGACTTATCGTTCATCTACTGGGTGAAGCTGACAGCTGTGACGTAATCACTCAGATAAGTTAAACAGAAGGAAACAAGAGGAACACACTCATGCTCTGTGTGCCCTGACAGAATCACTCAAGTTAATAAACTTCTGTTTCCCGTTCTCTAAGGTAGGAATAATTGTTACATCAGAAACTTTAACTGTTGTATGTTTAACTATATGTACGTGTGTGTGTGTGTGTGTGTGTGTGTGTGTGTGTGTGTGTACTATGTATGCACACATCACATTTAAGTATACAGCAGGTTTTGGAAATAGAACCATAATACTTCAGGGTCAAAATATTTCTGCTAAGTTGAATTTGGGAGTTTTTTAATGTGGGAATGATATCAAAGAGTACGGGGTCTACTGAAGTTAACCCTTGATCCCAACTGAAATGCTGCATTTATACTGTCCTTACAGAAGGCACAGCAGGGTATCTACTTCTCAGATTTGCATTGTTTAGATCTGGGCACTTTAGCTGAGTTGAAAGCAAGCCACTAAAACAGATCATAAAATGGATGCTTTCCCTAAATTATACAGCTGCTTATGCCATAATAATGAAACCAAGCAGGAGGGTGACTGAGCTCTGGCCTACTTCTCAGCTCCCTTCAGGTTCAAGAGTGGGCTTTGGAAAACAGACTCCTGGCTATTTACTCCACCGTTCAAAACATCAGTGATGATTTTGAACCAATGAGCTTCTTTTGGCATTCAAGATCCCCATAGACCTGACCCTAGTGTACTCTCTGATTGTAACTTTTTTTAGGAGAGCCCTTCATGTTGGCTCACTGTCTCTTCGGGAAAGAGTCTTTCAACTTCATATCTGTTGTGTTTTATAAAAAGTAAGGGAGAGAAGGAATATGTTTGGTGGATGTGTAGTCAGGTGTGGGGGAAGGGGGGCCTCCGAGGGCCTTTACCCCTGAGGGACCAGCCACATATATAGTATAGAATAGAGTTTTCGGGGCATGGGGAGGGGAGTTGAGGGAGGGGAGGGAGGGAGAGAGAGAGAGATAGAGAGAGAGAGAGAGAGAGAAGAAGGAGGAGGAGGAGGAGGAGGAAGAGGAGGAGGAAGAGGAAGAGGAGGAGGAGGAGGAAGAGGAAGAGGAGGAGGAAGAGGAGGAGGAGGAGGAGCTGGACAACAGGACAGAGCAAAAGCAAGAAGGCAAGAGAGCAGAGGGGACAAGCAGCTCCTTTTATAGTGAGTCTGGCACACCGCTGTTGCTAGGTAACTGTAGGGCGGAGCTTAGACAAAATGTTAGCAATATCTGCTTTTAAAAAATTTTACCCAGGCCGTGTGCGCCTTTGATCCCAGTACTTTAGAGCAAAGGCAGGCAGATCTCTGCCAGTTAGAAACTAGCCTGTTCTGCAGAAGTTCCAGGGCAGCCAGGGCTGTAACGCAGAGAAAACCTATCTCAAAAACAAAAAACGAGAACAAACAATGCCAAAATCTTACTCAGGCGCTTCAGAGGTCCAGGGTAGCTCAGAGCCAGCCCCACCTGAACCTCAGCCTCAGCTCCACTTTATTTCTTGGTCATTCAGTGCCAGCCTCAACAATCACACTTGACCTTGTGCTGGCAGATATTTGCTAAGCAATAACGAATAATTTGAAGGAGAAAGGACAGACTTTTGAGCCAAACACACCCTTAAAATCCTTGCTCTTGGGAAAGTCGTGACTTTTATGAGTTTTAACTCTGTCGGTTGAAGACTAAAGGACGAGTCCTGTTATTTGAGGCAGTTCACACTAGCACGCCCCACCAGCCCTTTCACAGTGCCTGGAAACCTCTTACTACCTACAGGGCTTTCTGAACTGAATGGAAGCAACCCAAATCGTTGGCATCTGCTGCCTTGATCTTAGTAAGCTATTAGCTTTTCGCCATCTGTTTTGAGTTTCAGAAAGAAATTTCCCTTTTTAGGCAACAGCAGCATATTTTGTGCAGCATTTCAAACTGCTTCAATCCTGCAGTGATTATGACTTCTGCTTGATAGACTCCCAGTCAGCAAAACCACAGAGAACAGCCCAGCCCATGTAGGATCCTTCACTCGGATGCTTAAATAGACACAATAATGAAGTTTGAAGAAGCTTTTAGTTACCCACAATTCCTGGAGGCAGGGAAAGCACAGGTCATAGACACACTGATTTCCTTCACGGTCTGCTCTGTCAAACCACGCATGCACACTTGATGGGTTTTTGTGACGATTTTTGATTCCTTTTATCCTCAGTTCTTACAAAATTCCTGCCAAGCAGCAACCAGTGATTTCCCTGTAGTTTCTGAAGCTTTCTTAAGATTTGTTTTTGTTTCATGTGTATGAGCATTTTGCCAGCATGTGGACAGTGCTCTTGAGTGCTAAGCCGTCTCTCCAGCCCCTTCTGGATTATTTTCTATAGAGAGCGCAATTTTTTAGTCCCCATGCTTCCTGAATACCCTAAATTCCATTTCCCTTTCTGAGAAAATGTCACCTTCAGGGAGCAGTGAAGGGGAAATGCAAAGGTCAGAGACTCAACTTCCAGAGGAAACTTATCACTGTCAGAAACACGATCGAGCAGCAGTAGAATATCAAATCAAGCAGGTTAATTGTAAGACATAATTGAGGTGAATTTTTTGTGTCAGGGTGAATAACTCAATTCTTTCCATCAAGATGGAAAATAAAAATTAAGGAAAAGGGAACAGGGTGGTCAGGATGGCAAAGCTGGAAGAAAACCTGGCCTCAGCACAGTATTTCAGCACCAAGGGCAGAACCTTGTTCACCAGCGCTTCCACTGAGTACAATTAATGAAATGCTCTCTTTTCTTTTTGGGGGGAAGGGGTGTGGGGGGCAGGTAGGTCTTTATGTGCTTTGTTGTTGTTTGAAAAGTATGGGAGATTTGTATGTTTGTTTGTTTGAGATAGGGTCTTTGAATGTAGCCCAAGTTGTCCTGAGACTATCAATTCTCCTGCCTCAGCCCCTCAGGTCCTGAAATTACAGGTGTACACTACCACACTTAGCTCAAGATTTTGTTTGGTTTGGTTTGGTTTGGCAGGTATTTTGAGACAGTGTCTCACATATTCCAGACCGGGTCAAACTTACTATGTAGCCAAAGCTAGCTTGAGTCCTGACCTTCCTGCCTTCCCTTCCTGGATGCTAACAAGGTTTTTAATGTTGTGAATTTTTACTCAGAAGCCAAGATCGTGGTACAAGCTTGTAAGTCCAGCACTGGGACAGTGGAATTCAAGTCATCCATGGCTATGTACGGAGTTAGAAGTAAGCCTAGAGAAGCAAGCCTAGGATACTTTGAGACTGTGTCTCAAAAAATAAATGCCACTCAGATGTTTCCACATTTGTACACATGTTTAGAATGTGTTTTATATCAGAACTCGGTTTGATATGGAAAGTCCCAGTAGCTATTACAGCACCCCAGACCTCCGCGGTTGTACCAGAGTCTCCCATGGCCCCAGAAACTCCTTTTTTTTTACTGCACAGCGTCCTTCATGTGCTTGGGGGTGGGATGCACATGTTTGTGTGTGTATGTGTGTTCATGTAGATGAACATACATGTGAGTGCACGTGTGTACTGTGACCAGAGGTCACCCTCAGATATTTCTCTATAGGTGTATCCATGTTCTCAGGGTCACACCCAGGCCCCCAAAGCAGAGTGCTTGCTGACTGAGCTATCTTCCACACCAATTTTCTTCCTTTTTTAACTTGGAGAAAGAAAAAAACTTCTCTGGCCCCCAAATCAAATCGTCGAGGGAAGGAAAGGGGTCAAAAAGAAGCAGGAAGAATAAAGGTAAATAAATTCAGCAAGTCCATTTTTACTCCTAAAATATACAATTCAAAGAAAGGGTCAAGAAGGACAAGGTAGTAAATAATAGACTGGTGTATGGTGACGCTTTAACAGAGCTGTGTGCTGGCCATGCAGGATCCAAAGGTGAGAACAACCATCCCAAGGGAAGGTTTGACACGGCGCTGACTGTAGACAGGGCACTGCCGGCCATGCAGGAGCCAAGGGTGAGAACAACCATCCCAAGGGAAGGTT
>JADRCH010000251.1:2051308-2071466 GCA_019843965.1 Rhynchomys soricoides | reverse complement strand
GGCCATGCAGGAGCCAAGGGTGAGAACAACCATCCCAAGGGAAGGTTTGACAAGGCGCTGACTGCAGACAGGGCACTGGATATTAAGGGAAGTATGAAAGGCAGAGAAAAGTGCCACAGGAGCATAGACAGTATGTCTGGAAATTTCTGGAAATACCTTGTATGACTTAAAGGCTGGGAAAGTGGTGAAATAAATCAGATCACCAGGTGGCTGGACCCAAGGGAAGAGGGAAGAGAGTTTTGTGAGAATGGAAGTCCTCTCACAGTTCCAGCCAGGATCTGATCACATGGGTGTTTTGGAAACATCAGGAGCCGGGGAGATGGCTCAGAGGTTAAAAACCTAAATTCAGTTCCCAGCACCCACACCAAGTGGTTTATACCACCTGTAACTACAGCTCCAGAGGATCGGACATCCCCTCCTGACCTACACACACACACACACACACACACAGAGAGAGAGAGAGAGAGAGAGAGAGAGAGAGAGAGAGAGAGAGAGGCTGGGGATGGGGAAGAACGTGAGAACAGACAGGGCACCTCTCCCTAGGGCCCTGCAGGACGCTCCATCATACTGTGGGTAGGCAGAATTTGCCTGGTCTGAGTTTCATTAGCAGCTAACCTAAGTTGTCCATTTGGATTGTGTCTCTCCAGATTCCTCCAAGAAGATAAAAGATGTATTGGCTGAGTTTACTGAAGGTGGAAGCCTCAAGCAATATGACGCACACAAGGTAAGAATATCTCCATTTTAAGTCTTCTCAAGTGTGCCTTTCCCCCCTGGCGTCTTCACTTGCCTTGAAGACCTTGCTCTGAGACCCCTGTTCCCCTGGTCTCAAGCGAGCCACTCACACCATCTGCGTTTGCCATTCTGTTCACATGCCCGTGTTGTCCTACAGGCCCCATCACGACTCTTTTGTTCATGGCTCTTGCTCCTCCCCCCTCTCCTCATCCTCAGTTAACAACTCAGAAAACAGAAACCAAACCCCTGGGCAGGCCCCCTCACCTGTGTGCCCTGTGCTGTCTCTGTGGGTGAGCTGTCTGTGCTCTGATCTGACTCTAATTCTGTTCCTCCTGTGTCTGGATTATGGATGGGCATACCTGAATCAGGAGCCCTCCCCATCTTTCCCCATTCTCCCTGTCCCTATGTTTTCCCCAGCAGTCTGCCTGTACACATTAGATTCTTCCCAGTGACACAATGGGCATTATTTCTCCTCTATTAAAATATTTTTATGTGTCTGTATGCACCGTCTCCACGTTCTCTTTGACTTTCTCCAGAATCCTTCAAGCAGTGTGTATCACCCGTTCCTTCACTGATACTACTAGTCAAGACATCGTGTGACTGAATCCCATAGTGGTGGCATTCAATGGCATTGGGTGCAGTGTGTCAAATCTTCCTTCATCTTTGTCATTAGAGCCCGGGCCACCACACTCTTCGGTCTTTCTTTTTCTCCTGCCTTTGACATTTCCGCTTGAAAATTAGATATCTCAGACTCACTGTAAGCTAAACTGATGTCCCCAGTCTTCCCCTGTAAAACATGTGTCCCCAGCGGTCAGTCCATGACAACTCGATTGGCAATAGGCTAATAACCTGAGCGATTAACCTAAGAGGACATAATCTTCATTGATTACAGTGCTTTACATTGATCTCTTGTTCTCACTCCCCCATTTAATTCAGCAGAAGATCTACCACATCCACCTTTAATAGAGATCCACATCTCACCGCCTGCCTGGCTCCACGACCCGCTCCATCAGCACCCTCCACTCAGACCCTGGTAGTCCTCACAGGGCTTTCTCCCTCTTCTCCTGTCCCTGAAGTCCACTCTTGACATACACCCTGCACAGCCTGCTAGAACACGTGTTAGAGACGCCACTCTTGGTTCCCCCAGTCCCCACCCACCACGGCGACTAGACCTTGTCTGTTCTCTAGCTTTACTTTCTGCTGCTCCCTGTTCCTCAGTCCCCCCTGCCATATTGACCTCCTCGATGCTCTTGGACAAGCTGGTGCCCCGTAACCTCAGCACCACCTCACTTGCCCTTCCTCTCCTGGGATGACCTCTTCACCTCCCTCAAGTGGATGCTCAAGCCACCTTCCCGGGGATTGCCGCCATCTTTGCCCAGCCATGAAGGCTTCCTTCTTCACAGTTCCTACCCTACTGTTTTGCTCTATTCCCATAGCACTCCTCACCATCTGTCATGCTAACTAATTCACTTAATTAATTCCCTGTCTCTCTCACTAGAATATATTTGCTCACTCACTGCTTTGTCTCCAGAACCCAGGAGAGTGTTTGGCTCCTAGCAAGCATTTGACAAATACTTTTTGAATGAGTAAATGAATATGAGGCCTCTTCCCATGTTAAAGTTCAAAGTGTTAACATTTCTTGGGTATGCAGGCACTGGGCTGGGCTCTGCAGAAGAGACAACGATCGTGAATCATGGTGTCTATCTTCTGAATTTCCACATTGCTGGCAGAATTGAGTTTGAGTCTCAGTCCTTGAATCATGTGGTTTTAGGCTAGCCTTTGACCTCGGTCATCACCTAGCAATGTGGTCTTCTATGATGTTTTATTGAATTTTAGTCCTCTTATCTGTGAACTGAAGCTAATGAGAATATTAAAAGTTTGAAGGTAGTCAGGGAGTGAATAAAAGGAGAAAAATGTAAAATACTGAATACATTACAGGACATTTTATCACTTCATGTCTCTCCCCCTCCCCAGAATGTCTTATACTCTTCTTCCTTTCCCCTGTTCCTGGCTCGGTTTATGGAGACTTACTGGAAAAACAAAGTGACAGCTCACCAAAACTAACTGGAGAAGAGGCTGCCATGTACTTACATTCAGTCAACAAACCTGAGCCAAGGTTTTCTCAGCTGGCTGCCAGGAATGAATCCACAGAGACTGTTCTCATGGCCTACCTGAGAAGGGGCTGGCCTAAAACACCAATCACTGGGAGAAAGAAGTGGGAGGGCACTTGATGGAACAGAAATCAACCACACCTCTTCAAAGAACATTCCTGAGGAGAAGCCATGCAGAGCAGCAAACTCACTGCCTCACACCTCCTTGCCTCCAACCTCAAAACCAGGGAACAAAGGCTGGCAGGGGCTGGTAATCAGCCTGTCTGCCTGGGGACTGATGTGTGGGCGGGGAACAATTTGGTCAGGGCCACCACGGGGTGTGAAGGCCAACAGGAGCTTTGAGAAGCTTGGAGCTTGTCTATCACAAGTGTGTAGCCGCCCTCACACCCATCAGGGCTGGCCCTCTCTCTTTGTATGTCTGGCCCTGCATCATCCCCAGGGGAGCTCTCTCTTATTCTCTCACACAGTGTGCTTGACTTCTGGTAGGTGTAATGTCACACCATGGGGTTGGGGAAACAACAAGGGTGTCATTTCTCTTGAGCTTGATGGCTTCCTGTTGCTAAAATGTCTTCTTCGTGAGAAAGGAGTTAGCTGTGGGCAGGAGCAGGCTGCTAGAGAAGCTAGAACAGGAAAGGAAATTTGCGAATGGCGGGTCTGGCCATGATGAGCAATGCACTTGCCCTCATAGCCAAGAGATCCTCTGGAGAGAAGAGCATCTGTGACAGCTAGAGAGAGGGAAAAGCCCAACAGAGCAAAAACAGGTAGTGACTCAGTGATTCTCAGACATGGGGCACAAGTTCTAGCTCAGCCATACGCCTGATGGCTGAGAGCAGGCTTTCAAGAAGTGGGTTACAGCCCTACCTCAGTAGAGTTTCTAATCCGAGTCACACGGTACCAATGATATGTTTATAAAAAGATAAAGATATATATATGTATTCTATGGGGGTGTGGGGGGGAGGTATGGGGGAAGGACTTGCCTCAGCATCCCTTTCCCCCCTCCCCCGAGGGACCAGCCATGCCACCAGTATAGTATAGAAATAGAGTTTATTCAGGGCATGGGGAAGGGAACTAAGAGGGTAGTAGAGGCAGAGAAAGGCAGAGAGAGAGGGAGAGAATAGAGAAGTGGAGAGGCAGGCCATGACCACGTTGGGGGGCGGGGGAAGGGAGTGGGGAGAGGTAAGAGAGAAGAGATGCAAGAGATAAAGAGAGAGGGGAGGGGCAAACAGCCCCTTTATAGTGGGCCAGGCCCACCTGGCTGTTGCCAGGCAACTGTGGGGAGAAGCACACCTGGCTGTTGCCAGGTAACTGTGGGGTGGAGTTTAGACAGAATGCTAACACAGGTCATCCGAGGAATTTCTGATTCGAATGTTCTATGTTGATTCTAGGCCATTCCATTTTCCAGGGGATGCTGGGGTTGGACCATGAATGAGTAGACATGGATTTGTTCATCATAACCTTCTAAGGTCTCTTAACATGTGCCCGTTCCTGTGCTGTGGCGCTCAGCACTGCTGATCATGCATTACAGTCGTTTCAATACCTTTACTTGTATATCTAGAACACTGATTCTCTGTCTGACTCAGAGTATTCTTCATTGGTGGCTAGCACTGTGCCTGGTCCTCAGAAAGCTGGTCTCTCTCTCTTTCTCTCTTTCCCTCTCTTTTTGCCCTATCTCTCTCTGTGTTTATGTGAATCTGTCTCTCTATCTGTTCCTACCTCTCCTTTTCTCTCTCTCTTCCCCCTTCCATCCATCTCCTCCCATGTACCCATATATACATATTTAGACCCCACAATAACTGATGACAAACACATCATTGTATGTGTGTGTGTGTGTGTGTGTGTGTGTGTGTGTGTGAGATTCCAGCAGGCCATTCCTTTGCTGTACCAACTTTGAAGCCAGTATCTATCAGGAAATATTTTGATGAATGGTTCAAGGAACAAAAAATGAAATGAGACATTCTCGTTGATGTAGTTATAAAAAGATAAAGAGAAAGAATATGTTCTATCGGGGGGGGGTAGTCAGGTATGGGGGAAGAGGATGCCTCGGCAGGCCCATGCCAAGGCATCCCTTCCCCCAGAGAGACCAGCCACAGGATGGACGGTATAGTATAGAATAGAGTTTATTCAGGGCATGGAGAGGGGAGTTGAGGGAGTAGAGACAGAGAAAGTCAGAGGGAGGAAGAAAGAGAAGTAGAGGCTGGCCATGACCACGTGGAGAGAGGGGAGGGGAAGGGGTGGGCAAGAGCAATAGAACAAGAGAGAGAGAGAGCAAGAGAGCAAGAGAGAGAGGAGGGGGCAAACAGTCCCCTTTATAGTGGGTCAGGCCTGCCTGGCTGTTGCCAGGTAACTGTGGGGTGGAGCTTAGACAGAATGCTAACACTCATTATCATCCAGGAGCTCTGAATCTAGTCTGAGAATGTGTAACAACTAGCTATATTAATCCAGAATAGCATCCATGAGTTTCCCAAGACAGGAACCAAAGTGCACGTTAAAGAAATTTGGATGCAGGAAATCCCACCATGTTTCAGGCAGGGTTGACACCAGGATTGGGCTTTGAAGCATCACTAGTATTTTAACGATTAAAGAAAGAGTTGGATTGTGAAGCTTACTCAGAAACAAAACTAGGGGACTGTGTGGACAGGGTATGTAGCTGCACATAAGAGATAACAAGAGAAAATGGCGGATGGGCAGAGTTTGAAGTGACTCCACATCTAGGTTGCAGTGGAATTGTCGTCAAGGTTCTCAATTCCAAAGGTCCCAGAAAACACATACGTACCTAGGATGCGTAATTAGACCATAGTGACGGTATTTGTCTATTAATATGTTTAACCTTCTACTTCTATTTCTGTTCCCTTGGGTTCACCTGAGCTTCTTTTCTGTATGCGTGTTATGTCTTATAATGCAGGAGATCGGTCATGCAGTAGTGACTCTCAACTCTCCCATGGGCAATCAGAAGCCAAGGAGATCAATCTTCTCACAGTTGTGCTTTGGGAAATCAACCTGACAGGGTTGAGTGCAGCAGATGGGAGGAGCAACAGAAGGGAAGTGGGAGAACGATGCCTTCAGTGGCATTGCAGGGGCTGGAGGGATGGCTCAGCAGTTTAGAGCACTTGTCTCACAGAGAACCCAGGCTTTCTTCCCAGCTTCCACATGGTGGTTCAGAAGCATCTGTAACTTATTACTCCAGATTCAGGATATCTGATGCCTTGCTAACCCCTGCAAGTATGAGGCACGCACTAGGCACACATATACACATGTAGGTAAAACACTCATACACATGAAATAATTCTTTTAAATAAATAAGATTTTAAGAAAAGAGGCACTGCAATGATCTGGCTAAAATACATGAAAGTGAAGTCCGACTCTGGTAATGGTACAAGGGACCCAGAAAGGGTGCGTGTGTGGCAGGTACTGCAAAGGAACTAATTATGCCAAGTGATGAGCTAAGAACCAGTTCCAGGTCACTGCGAGGTCAAAGCCGAGTTTGGAATAGTATGGTTGGCATTAGCAGAAATGGCAGTCAGGGATAGGATCCCAACTACGAAGGAGCTAGAGAGACTGAGCTTTTTTGGCCAGGCACTAATAACTGCTGAAGTTGACAGGTATCACATGCCTGAAAGCAGAGGTGGGGTTTGGCTGAGTGGCCTGGCCACACCATGCCTGCACATAGCCCAAGAGGACTCCCATCACCTGCTTGTTGTTGTCCTGTTCATAACAGCCAGAGATCAGAACTAGCCTAGATGTCCCCCAGCAAAGGATAATGAAAATGTGACCTATACAAACAACAGAATTTTACTGTAAAGAAAAATGACATTACGAAATCTACAGGAAAATAGACAAATCTGGGAAATATTTTATTACGTGAGGTAAACCAGACTCAGAAAGACAAAAAAAAATGAAATATTTCTCTCATTCTCAGATCCAAACTTTCAGTGTTTGTGTGTATGAAATGAGGGATTGTGAGGTTGGTTATAGACCATGAAACCAGATAGGAGATCGGAACAGGAACAAAAGTGTTGAGAGAGGCAGGAGAGGAAAGCGAAAGGTCTCACATGACATGGGAACAGGGAGGAGAGGAGGGAGCACACCAAGAAGGACAGGGATGAGGGAGAAGAGAAAGGAACAAGAACAATAAAAACATGTTTTGTTTGAAAAAATCCAGGTGTGGTGGCGCACGTCTTTAATCCTAGCACTAAGGCAGAGGCAGGCAGATCTCTGAGTTTGAGGCCAGCCTGGTCCAAAGAGTGAGTCCAGGACAGCCAGGGCTACATAGTGAAACCCTGTGTCAAATTTAAAAAAAAAAAAAATGTTGTAATGACACCTAATTCTTTATATGCTACTTACAAGTAAGTGATAAAAGATAAATTTGCTCAGACATATCCAGCCTGCTGTTTTTCTCCCCAGGAGACATCTTGTGTCTGCTCTGGGGGACTTCATACTGGTGGCTTGCCATGGATCTTCTTAAGTCACTTTTTGGATCTGTTGGTTTTATTTTGTCTTTGTTGTTGTTTGTTGGTTGGTTGGTTGGTTCCCCCCCCCCCACTATATTCTATTAGAGTTTGTTTAGCTAACCTTTTTGTTATGTTTTGTTTTTTGAGACAGGGTCTCTCTAGCCCTAGCTGTTTTGGAACTCACTATGTAGACCAGGCTGGCCTTGAACTCACAGAGATCTGCTGCATCTGCTTCGGAAGTACTGGTGGTATCAAAGGCGTGTGCCACCACAGCCAGCTGCTAAACTTTCATTTTAATCCCTGATTTTTCAGAAGCATCTCATCCTGATAGTTTCCATCGGGTGCTATCTCAAAACTGTAGTTTACACTGGTACTTGTCAGTTACAGCAGTACAAAGAGATAATGCAAACAAGCTTTGGAATAAAAGAATGAAGAGCAAGGTCATTAGCAGAGATTCAGTTGAGTCAAAATAGGGATGAGGGAGTATCATAATAAAATCATGATGTGGGAATTTACCCTAAGAAGAGAGGGTAAAATTCTTCAGAGAGCTGAGTGGAGGACATTCACAAAGGAGCGGACAACCATGCTCAGGACCTCCCAGGAAGCAAATTCACAGGCAAGAGGCAGGCACCCAAAGAGAACGGAGTTCAAGATGAAAAGAAGACCAGTGCAGGTTCTTTGCAGAATGAAGGGGAAAAGGATTCCCTTAGAACAAAGTGCTTGCTGGCAGAAGACAATCAACTGATGGAAGACACTCTCAGAGACGGTGACACCTGGAGAGGAGAGGAAATGACTTTGATGCTGTGCCTGGGGAAGGAGCAGAGATGTCTGGGGTAATGATACTGTAGATACAGAGAGAGACATGAAGTGGAAAGTCAGTTGTGTCAGATGGTGTTTTGCTTTGTGAAGGAGTGTCTTCCTGAAGTGACACGGCTGAAAGGGTGTTCTGCTGAAGCAAGCCTGTGAGAGGACACGTGATAGAGGATTCTTCACTAACACACATGTACTAGTCTGCCTTACAATGTGCAGTTGAGCTCCTTTTGTTGGGACTCCACAGAGAGAAACACACCAAAAAACTTCTGGAGGTGTGCTGGCAGCTCCGGCTGATTGACAGAGTGATGTCAGCAGAGACAGACTCAAGTGCTGAGACAAGACATGTGGTGAGGTCAGACCCATGCAGGACACGTGGTGTTTAGAGGGAGTATAAACAGGACTCCACAGACAGTGACAGAGGCTGAGCTTGGTTTGCTTACATAGCTAAATGCTTCTTGGTCTCGAGGCTTCGCTGATCTTTGCTTCGTTGAAAGAGGCACAGCTGAGAACTTTTCCTGGTGTTCCTGTTGATCCTGCTCTCTCCTGCTGACTTGTGATGATTCTGCTGAGGCCTGACTGTTCCTGCTAGGTCATGCCACCACTGCTGCTATACCAGACTGGACGCTAGTGTATCCATGTAGTGTTTGTGAGTAGCTACTGCTACTTACCTATAAAACTGAATTACTGATTTCCTGACAACCCAGATGAGATTTGCTCCAAAGAGCCATCTCTAAACAGGTCCAGTTCCCCTATATCCTCTCTTTCCACTACCTCTGGTGGGTGGTGGGCTAGAAGGGAGGTTTAAGCATTTAAACACCATCATTAAAAGTAGGCTTTGAAAAATTAAAGCTACAGAGACAGGCAGAGAATGCAGCCAAGACTCAGAGACTCGGGACAGAAAAGAAACACGGAGAGCTGAATAGCTGTCATAATAAGTATCAATCATCCATGTGCTGGGTTCTTTTAATCTGAACTAAGCAGAGATTGGTTGTGAGTTCCCAATGGAGCTCACACCTGACGATACACATGCAAGTCGGTTCCTGATTCTGGGAAGGCTTATCGAATCCCTAGAACATGAAAGGGGTTAAATGCTATCAGCATTTTCCAGACAGCACCAAGTAGGTTTCCAAAACCATTTCTATTCTCCTGGCTGTTATTATGCACAAAAGCCAGCACAGCAGCTCTTGGGGAAACACTTCTTCAAATGGTTTCCAGAAGCTTCTGTGATTTGATGACGCTCCAAAGCCATGAAAGCCCAAGCCAATGATGACTCACAGCAAACTGTTGTTATTGTTGGTGAGTGTTTGCTGAGGGCATGGATGCTCAAAGCCTGGGACCAGATGCCAGGCCGTTCTGAGAAAGACACAACAGGGACAGGTTCTGGTTTCTGCCTGTCCTTAGCTTCCTGCTTTCCTGGATGCCTAAAGCCTTCACAATGGCACATTTTGGGTCACAGCTGAGCCAGACACACACAATTGCTTTTCATCTCAGGATCTGTCTAGAGAAAATGAGAATTATAAAAGCACTTCAGGATTGAGCCTGGCCTTTACTTCCCAATCTCTCCTACTTTCTGAGACCTGACCTCAAGAATCAGAGAAAAACATCACGATAAGCACTAAAGAATCTTTTGTTCCTTCCTGTTCTCTCCTGAATCCTCCTTCATCTTAACCAGAATTTTCAAGCACCGACTGGATCCTTGGTCCATAGACCTTCAGATGCACCTGGACAAAGGCAGATCCCCAGAGCTCACTATCTATGAACACCACCTCTTAAGTATGTGGTATCCTTTGAGAGTTTCATACTTACATTGGATATGTTTGATTATAACCACACCCAATCCTCCCACCCCTTTGCAACAGTGTTCTCTTGTTTGATGACCCACTAAGTCCAGCTTGTCTTGCCCCTATACTCATGGGCGTTGGACCATTCACCGAAGCATAGTAGACCTACTGGAGACCACACCTTTAGTGAAAACTGACTCTTACTCCCCAACAAGCCAACAGCTGTCCATACCTCCTTAGCTAGGGGTGAGGACGCATGAAGCCATCTCCTCTTAATTCTGTAATGTTAACTGGCTTGATCCTGTGCAGGTCTTGTGCAGGCAACCACGACTACTGAGTTAGTGACTCCTGTAACGTCTGGAGAGCAGTGTTTTATTCTAGTACACCCCAATGTCTGACTCTTACACTCTGTCTTCTTTCACAGTAGTCCCTGAGCCTCAGAGAGGATATCACCTCCACTTTTAATCCACATTTAGACCGAAGCATACCCTATTATAAAACCCTACTCTGCTACTGTGTCTGACGGTCAGCCACCATGTTTTCTCTGTCTGCGTCCCACCCGTCTCCTGCTCCTCAGACTCTCTGTCTCCTCCTGGTCTTCTCATTCCTGCCCCTACCCACTCCTTCACTTCTGCTGCTCCCACTTGACCTGCCTCACCAGCCATCACCCTGTTCCCTTTCTTTCCAGAGCCTCTCCCTTCCTGCTATTGACTTCTCTCTTCTTGCCCTCCTCAGCCCATTAGCTATGATGTCTTCAAGCTGTTCATGAGGGCATACCTGGAGGTGGACCTTCCTCAGCCACTGAGCACACACCTCTTCCTGGCCTTCAGCCAGAAGCCCAGACAAGAGACACCTGACCACCCAAAGGAGGGGGCCAGCAGTAGTGAGCCCAATGTCTCAGGTACAAGGTCCAGCTTTCCCCAAGATGGGAGGATGCTGAACAGCTGTAACCCTTGGCAACAGGCACAGGCAGCACACTAAGGGCACCTGAGCATAGTAACTTCCTTAGGAGGGAGCAGAAGGGAGACTAAGGGGTAAGGACTCCTTTCTTTCTGGACTCTCACTGGAACTTGTGTCTGGTGAGCCCTTCAGCAAGAAGGATAAAGTGGGGGCAATTCTGCCACCCAGGGTCAGAGAATAGAATGGGGCAAGAGGGGCCACAAACTAACATGTGGCAGAAAAATAAGAGCCTTTCAAGAAGGCTTCAGTCCATGGTTAGAGCACGTTCAGCACATGTTCCAGGGAGAACTAATCAGGGACTGTCAGAGGAGACAAAGTCATGGCCACGGTCTTATTGGAGTTTCAGAGACCATGGGCCAAGCTGACAATAATCCTGGGTTACAAATACAACCTACACAAACCAGAGCCCACGGGAAGGTTCCCTACATGCCCCTCTAAGAGTCTGGGGGGCATGGACTGGCCTTTACTCTTCTTTTTTGTTCTCTAGATTCTAATTCAGATAATGCTGCCAAAGCAGATGAGGCCTGCGCTCCAGACACTGGTAAGACACTGGGACATGAGATTTGGGGGGCGGGGGGACTAAGCGTCCAGCTCCTTCTTATCAATATAACTGAGGGATTCTGGGGCTCAGTAAAAGTTATCTCCCTTGTCCCGGAACAGAGCAGGTCAAGACTTGGGACAGGCTGCCAGATGTTTACTCCTGACCAAGTTGCTTGCTAAGATAGAGAGGAGCCTTCTCCAGGGGCGCGGGACTGGGAGTGTTTTCCAAGACCTGGCTCTCAGGCAGAAGTATGCATGATTCTGTGTTTTACCAGTGGATGGCTGGGAGAGGGTAGGGCGGGTATGTCCTGACTGAACAACAAAAAATGTGACAGAGGACTGGAGGGATGCTCCAGCAGTTAGGAGCACTGGCTGCTCCTGCTAAGGACCCTCGTTGGACTCCTAGCACCTGTGTAGAAGCTCACAATGGTCTGGGACTTTCTGGTTCCCTTTTCTTGCCCCCATAGGCAGGCGCCAGACATACATTCAGGGAAAAACAAAAAAACAAAAAAAAAAAACAACACATAACATTAAGTTAAATTTTAATTTAAGAAAAAGAAACGTGCATGCCATTTTTTAACAAGTTAGAGGGTTTCTAATAATTGCCAGCAAACGTTGGTTTTGAAAACTGTTTGCTAGGTACCTGTTTATGTCTTTTTCCTCTGACCTTCACATTTACGATGCTTCACACAACAGAGCTAAAGAGACTTGTGGGGCTAGGGACTCAACCCAGACTTGTGCAACTTCAAATCCCTGATCTTTTGGCTGCACACAGTGAGGAAGCGAGGTGCCAAGTCAGTCAGTTCATGGCAGAGCTGCTGTAGTACCTATGGTCCATTGACCCACCGCTGATGCAGCAGATCTGGAATCTTCTCTGACACATTTAAATGAGAAGCCACTTCCCTGGGCTCCTAACAGACCCGGGTACTGGGAAGAGCAATGCTCACCATCCTTGACATTTGCTCTCATGTCCAATAAAGATGTCCTGCTCATTCCCCACCTAAACTGGATCAGGCAGTAAAACATATTGGTTAAGAATCTGGACCTCGCCGGGCAGTGGTGGCGCACGCCTTTAATCCCAGCACTTGGGAGGCAGAGGGCAGGCGGATTTCTGAGTTCGAGGCCAGTCTGGTCTACAAAGTGAGTTCCAGGACAGCCAGGGCTATACAGAGAAACCCTGTCTCGAAAATAAACAAAAACAAAAAAACAAAAAAAAGGAATCTGGACCTGGACCTCATTCCCAGCTCTGTCACTACCTACAGCAGAGAGTGGTGGGCATGTTTGAGCAATGTCTGTGTTTTGCTGTCCCCTCTGTAGAACAGAGTGATGATACGCATTGTTACGCAAGTTGAATGAGTTAGCAGGTGTCTAAAGGTTTAGAACCGTGCCTGGCCCCATAGGAAATGCTCAATAATATCAACAGTAGAGCAGCGCTTCTCAACCTTCTCATGCTGCCATCCCTTAATACAGTGCCTCATGTTGTGGTGATGACCCTTCACACACACACACACACACACACACACACACACACACACACTATAAAATCATTTTTGTTGCTGTTGTGTTTTATAAAAAGATAAGGAGAGAAGGAATATGTTTGGCGGATGTGTAGTCAGGTGTGGGGGAAGGGGTTGCCTCTGCAGGTTCATGCTCAGGCATCCCTTCCCCTGGGGACCAGCCACACCGTAGTATAGTACAGAATAGAGTTTATTCGGGGCATGGGGAGGGGAGTTGAGAGGGCAGTAGAGACAGAGAGAGCAGAGAGAGGGAGAAAGCGGGGGGGGGGGGGAGGGGGGGCTGGCCATGAGCACGTGGAAAGAGGGGGAGGGGCTAGAGGGCAGAGTAAGAGCAAGAAGGCAAGAGAGAGAAGGGAACCAGCAGCCCCTTTTATAGTGGGTCAGGCATACCTGGCTGTTGCCAGGTAACTGTGGGGCGGAGCCTAGACAAAAGGCTAACAATTGCTACTTCCTAACTGTAATTTTGCTACTGTTATGAATTGTAATGTAAATATCGTATTTTCCAATGGTCCTAGGAGACCCAGTGAAAGGGTTGCTCAATCCCGAAAGGGGTCATGACCCATATGTTGAGAATCCCTGCTCTAGATGGACACTCTGTTCTTCGCCCATTACAGCTAGCCAGACTCTGAGTCCCGAAGCCTCAGTCTCCTGCTGGGCCAGCTCAGCACAGTGTCCTGTTCTAATGGATTTGTGGACTCTGCACTCTACTCTTGCCGTTTCAAATACAAAGACTCAGAGTCAGACCTTGTTTACTGCATGGGACCTTGTTGTTGAAACAATTTATACACACACAAAAGTGAATCCCAGCTCTTGGGATGAACGCGGAGGATGAAGGATGTGGCTCCATTATATTTTTCAATTATGTGTCAAAATAGATAAGAGCTACAGCTGAATGAGAACAGGAACAATTTCAGCAGAGACCTAGGATAAGAGCCTCTTCCAGCGGACACGAGCTACTGCCCTGAACCTTCTCTTTTCTGGTCCCAAGAGGGAAACTAGAAACATTAGAAATCTCTCAGTGTTTGGTAGAAGGACTGATACATTAGTTTGGATTTGTTGTTGTTTTTAAATTCACTGTGGAGCCAGATGCTATAGTCCCAACTTTTCAGGAGGAGGAGATGAGAGGATCCTGTGAGCCCCTGAGTTCAAGGCCAGCCTAGGCAACATGGAGGCTCCATCTAAAAAGAGGGAGGGAGTACAGAGATGGCTGCGTGGTTGAGAGCACTTGCTGCTCTTCTAGAGGAACTAAGTTCATTTCTACCACCCATATCAGGTGGCTGTACCTTGGCTCCAGAGAATCAGAGGCCAGAACAGGCATACACGCTCACGAGCACATATCCACATGCAGACACAGACACTATACATAATTAAAAATAATAAAAGTAAATTCTTTAAGAGGCAGGGGAGAGAGAGAAAAACTGGAAAGAGACAGTGGGAGGCTCTGGGAGCCTGGGGTGAGGGAGAAGAGAAAAATAACATTACACATGGAATCAGAACACACTTCAGAAATGGAAGGCTGTTAAGGCAGCCTGTGGAGCTCAGAAAACAAGGGTCTTCCAGAGGCCTTTGGTGACAGCTGTAGGGCAAGACTCTTCAAAGTTGTCAGCTCCCTCCCTCCTGTCAGCTCTACTAGTCCAGGGTGGAGATCACTCTCCCGGTGGATAATGAATTTTAGGCATAGGTAAGTCTTGCATCTCATAGGGTGTATTACAGAGCAAATTCTGACAGGAAAAATTCTCCCAGCAGAAAAGAGACGGCAAGGCTTTGAGATTTTTAAACAGCCAGCAAGGAAGCATACTGCCCCAACTTCTTACCCAGGAATTTGGAACTTCCAGAGGAACCTTTGAGTTGCAGTCCATGCCTGAAGGCCCAAAATAACGTGGGTGGAGTTTGCTTTAATGGCTGTAAGAGTGAGTTTCAAGGAATGAAAGCCGGGCATGTCCCTGCTCATTTGCAATAGTTCTGTCATTTTGCATCTCAAAGAGAAACTTCCTTAGACTTCCTCCTGGAGAACTGCTTTGTCACGCACCATTTCACCTGTTTATGGTGAAAAAAAACACCAGGCCCTACAGGTTAAATCATGAAAGGCAATTATCTAATTTGGGTCCCAGGGAGATATTTAAACTTTTTCTTTTTTCTTTTTTTTTTAAACTGGAGATTTAAAGAAGAATAACCAATTTTCTGCTAGGTCTCCATCAATAGATGACTTAATTAATGCCCCTGTTTACCAAAAAATAAGAATTAGGACCAGGTAGATGCTTCATAGAGAGCCCCTTCCTACAAGAGTCAAGTCCTGGACTCACTTGCGATCTGATCTGGGATGAGAAACCCCAGCCTTTTCCTATTGTTCATGTAGAAGCCTGAAGACACTAAGTCCTGATTGGCATGGCCTCCACCAATCACACTGCTCTCTAGACTCCATTGTAGCACCGCCTACTGACGTGACCTCCCCCAATCACAGCACTTTCTACTTTTAGATAATTGCACAGCCCACCTCAGCTTCCTCTTCCCAGAATAGGGCAGGAGAGTCTTTCAGAGAATGCAAGTATTGCCCCCAGAGTCACCATCATCATGTCAGCTCAGGTATGAAAAGGAAGAATTTTGGTCCTTGGGATTTTATTTGATTTCTTAATCTGTTGAGATTTTTCACCAATGCACAAATTGAATATCTAAAAGAAATAGCCTGAGTGGGTTTTTTTTGTTTTTTGATTTTGTTTTTTTGTTTTTGTTTTTTTTTGGGGGGGGTTGTTTTGCTTTGCTTTGATTTCCTAGTTATAAAAGTACTATACTCACACTGTAGACAATTTGAAAACTAACCTTCAAATCCCCCCAAAAGAGAGAGAAACAATAAACCATAAAGATAACAAAGATTGGTGGTTGCCTGAGTCTGGGGTGAAGAGACGAATAGCTGAGCACAGAGCAACCGCGGGGTGGTGAGATCCCTCTGCACAGAGCAACTGCGGGGCACTGAGATCCCTCTGCTGGGTGTCACAGTGATGGGCATGTGGTCTCAGCCTTCAGTGCAGACCCATGGGATACACATTTCCATGAGTGATCACTACTGTTGGCTGTGGGCTGTGAGTGACAATGGTGTGTCACCATTTAGGAAGGGAGACCAGTTAGGACACATATAAAACTTTATATGTTGACTATGACAAGGAACCACAGAGTATGTGAACAAAATCTCTGTGCCTTCCACTAGTGTTGCTAGAAACCTAATCTGCTCCAAAAAATTTTTTTATCTTAAAAAGAAAGAAAATTAAGCTCAACCATATTTGGAATTAAATGTGTATGATCTCATGGTTTTTTTTTTCCAATAGGTTTCTTACATAATTGGGACTAAACCATATTTAATTTTGAACTTAGATTTGTTATTTTCACTTAACATTATAGATACAAACATTGCTGTCATTCAAGACTTGGGGTAAACCGCAGCTTTAATGCAATGACCTCTTTTAATAGATTTAAACAAAAGCAGGTTGAGTCTGGAGAGTAAGCCTGAGCAAGTCACACAGCATTTAGTGCAAACCCAGTGCTAGGGTCCCAAAACGCTCTTTTCTGCCCTGGAAGTCAACCTGTACCACAGAGACTAGAAGCAAAAACAGAAGAGGCAGGTGCCTTCAGTGAAGGGGCTACAAAAGGGTTCTAGGTAGAGCCTGCGTGGTGTAGAATAGGCCGTTTGTCTCAGTCACTGAGACTGATGAATGCATCAGGTAATGGAGCTGTGTGTATTTCACAGGTGGAACTTGAGAGCTTATTTGGAGGTTCGGGGGTGGGGGTAGCTATTCGTATACCCTTGCCGGAAGACCAGTCCTCCTCTATTCTGGGAAGGTCATCCTCTTCAGACTGAGTGCATGGCTTTGGGGGGATGCACATGAAGTGGTGAGAGAGAAAGGGGACACCCATCTAGCCAGCCAGATCATCCAAATTAACCCTGGCAATTAAGGGGGTGGCAGATGTCGCAGCCTACAGCCCCCACATTATATTGCACTTGTAGAAACATGAGACGACACACTAATGAGGTGATCTGGGTCAGACCTCCTGGATGAGAGCATCTCCATGCAGGAGTAAACTAAACCTTGTTATGAACGAGAACTGTGCCTCACAGTCCACCCAGAACTCTATTGATTCAACCGTCTTCAGGGGAAAAAATGACGTCACATCCTTGCATAGCTCTGAAGTGTGGTTGGCATAAAATAAATGACACATTCAACATGTGAAATCAAAAACTTCTGGAGTGTGTATGCATTCGCAGAAGCCAGTTGCACGCCAGGAAAATGAGCACATCCACCATCTATAAGTGATCTCTTGATGCGTCCATTCTCCAACCCTGCCCCTCCCCATGCAGCCTGTGATCTGCCTTCGGTCTCTATGAATGTCACTGCGCCATCTGGACTCTATGTGAACGAGTCATGCTATGTCTCCTTTCTAAGCTCTTCTTTTGTTGGACATTATCATTTTGAGATTTAATCATTTGTTCATATTAATAGTCAACATATTTTGGTTGTTCATTAGTATTCCAGCATATAGTTTCTATAATTATCTCACTTGTAGGGACAGGGACATTTGTTTAGTTTCCAGTTTGGGATTATTACAGACAAACTTGTTGTAAATATCCTTTTGTAAGTGGGGAGAAACTTCGTTCCGCTTGGGAAGCACCTCGGAATGGAATGCTAGGTATAATGTACCAGGCACTCTGCAGACTTCAGTTTATGGGAAACTATAACGTTATAGTTAACATTGTGCAGTTTCTGCGTCTGTGTCATGGAGAATATTGAAGTCTACCCTGTTCTCTTGTCATGTCTTTGATCGGGGCCTTGAAGCAATGCTGCTCTCTTAAAAGAGCTTGGGTAGGATTCTTTTTTTTTTTTTTTTAAAGATATTTATTTGTTTGTTTATGAGTATTCTATCTGCATATACACCTGCATGCCAGAAGAGGGCATCAGGTCCCGTTACAGATGGCTATGAGCTACCATGTGGTTGCTGGTAACATGTGGATTCCCAGGGCTTCTACCCATTGATGAAACTGAGCATCAGTCCTGACCTTTTTGTCAGAGTTTGTCCCTCTAATCCTGCATCTTCCCCTACCCCAATCCTAACCAAACTGCCCCCATCCCCCAGTCTCAGGCAGTTTCCTTACCAGGGAGGAATAATCACCACTGAGCTGAAGAAGTGAAGGTGGCTGCCCTGGTTTTAAGGGAGCCTTCTACAGGCCTCTGGGTTAGTGTCTGTGTGGCTCCCTGGGCTCCAGTTTGACAGGCTCCCATCTCCTCAACTCAACGAGAAGGCCAGGATCCCCTCCCTTGGTGCAACATGGAAAGTTCTTCTAAATGCTAAGAGGTGGCAGTCCCAGGGGGCATCTTGCTTCTCATTTGTCTTCCATTTTCTCAGGGGTCCTACTTGAAAGACAACGTCCTCTAAACTTTTGCTTCAAGGTTTCTGTCCAGGTGCTTGCTGAATCAGGTGGGATCACACATGTGATCCACAAGACTCTGTGCTGGAGACAAAGTGGAAGCCATTGATGGTATTTTAATGGATGGATAACCTGAGCACACAGCAGTAATCCGGGGCCTTGGGGACCCCCATGCCTAGGACCATGCTGCCATTTGTCTTCTACATCACTGTTAAGACTTTCCGTGGCATTTCTGCCAGGGATGACTTGGTGGTTTGGTTGCATTAGTAATCTCGTCCCGGTTTCCCTGCCTCACGACTTCTGTTAGCTCATTCAAATTCTTTTTTATCTCTACCTGTCACCTCAGAGGCTTTCTGCCCTTATTTAGTAGAGGTCATGTCCTCTTGCAGCCACAGAGTGTCTTGTCCAACAGAAAATTACCTGCAAACACCTGGTCCTCTGGAACGTGTGGGCAAAGCTTCCTTTCTGTGTTTTGTAGGCTCCATCTTGGTCCCTTCACAGGCCCTCTGTAGGTCAGAGATCTCTCATCTCCTCCACTGTCATTATGAATGACAGATGACACCTTTCTAACTCACAGCCCATGCTTCAAGATGGATAGGCCTTCTCTCTCAGCTCTGCTGTCTTATGGCCAGTGCTCCCTTCCAGCATGTGACTCTTTGGTTCTCGAACAGCTGTGGTTACACTGCCTTCCCAGCAGGCTGTGCTACGGATGCTGCCTCCTCCTTTGTCTGTGTCACTGCCGCTTACTTCTTCTTGGCCTCACAGTGCCTACATTGACTTGTCCACTGGCAGTACTGCCTTTATCCCATGGTCAGTTGCTTCCTGTATGTTTTACATCCTATTGGGTATGAAAAGATTTCTGGTAGACATGAAAGTAACAAAGCTGAGGGCATGTACAAAGTACCTCAGAGAACAAAATTCACATAGTGAAATAAAACTAGTGTCCTTATCGACAATGAACTTTATATGTTCTGATCTAGAGGTCAGAGTATGGGGAAACTTTTCCTAGTGGAACATATAGCAAGTCACTTTTTGCACTTTCTTGGTTGTCAAAGTTTCCTAGTTTCTGAAAATGGATTGATTGTCAGTAGAGTTTTTCTCTTGGATGTCAATCTCTTCATTTGTCATGAACTATATTTGTAGAAAATTATGAGATACCACATCCTTGCATGGGTCCAGAGACTGACCTACCTGGGACAGTGAGGGAATGAAAAATGAAATGACAGACACAGGGAGGGATGCAGGACAGACATAGGGAGGGATGCAGGAACGCTGGGATTAGGGGTCTAGTCTATGATGGAGAAGCTGCGGCGTCCCCGGAAGCTCAGCACAGTGTTTATTATATACACTTGAACAGGGAGGCAGGGTCATTACATCAGATAAACAAGGAGACAGGACTATTATATAGTCTGAACAAGGAGATGGAACTCAGTAGAAGCAGTCTTTATAGTGGAGAGGTCTTCAAGCAGTAAACATGGTAGGAGGGGCTACTGAGATCATTTTCTGCATACATTATCTTCACCCATGGACCAGAGGGAGCTTTTGCCATCCCTCTGAGCCTCACCTGTGGAAGGCTTTGCCACTTCCATGGGTGCGAGACATTGGTCCTTGACATGGCTGGCTCATGTCAACAGCACACATCCAGTGAGAACATTGTGCTCACTGAAGGCTTCCGTAGCTCCCCACTAAGAAAGGGGTTGGATGTGGCAAAAGCCCATGCAGAATTACATCTGCAAATTAAGTATTTGGAGCAGTATGGTAAATGATATTTTCATTCACTGTGTTATCGCCAGGACTCACTACCATCTTTCCTGGAAATTCTGAAAATGAATAAACTTTCTGC
>JADRCH010000251.1:2032152-2051298 GCA_019843965.1 Rhynchomys soricoides | reverse complement strand
CACAATGTCTGTTAATGACATTCTTTAAAGACTGGATTTCTGTGGCCACTTTACATAATGTCTGTTAATGACATTTTTTAAAGACTGGATTTCTGTGGCCACTTTACACAATGTCTGTTAATGACATTCTTTAAGCTACCCATAGAACACTTTCACAGCAGCCGTGAAGAGGATGGGACCATAGAAGGAATAATGTTTACTAGCATGAAGGTCCTTGGATGCTCTCCTTTTGTCTTTCAGAATCAAAAACAATTAAGACAGAAGCACCATCTAAAGAACTAGAAGCTGCAGCCCCATGGGGAGACCCGGACGCTCTGGCTTCAAGCTCAGATGCTCCCATAGTGTACCTGAGGGATGTCGTGTGTTACTTGTCCCTGATGGAGACGGGGAGACCTCAGGATAAGCTAGAATGTAAGTGCTCACCTGCCTAGGGCCTCAGCTTCCTCCCAGAGGAAGACCAAGGCTCTGGACAATCGTTTCGTACACACTGGAGATGCATCCGGACACTGGGGAGGGTTCTCTGTCCCTTCAATAGCAGTGATAACAACATATCCTAGAAGCTACCCAGGGCACAGTATCAGTATAGAAGTTAGATGGGAATCTGAGACCTTAGCCATTTGGAAGAAAGAGGTTGCTACCAAGGACTCGGGATTGTTTTGTCTGGCTTCCTGGGTGCCTCTAATCAGAAAGCTTTGGCCTCTGATCTTCCCCCTATGCAGAACACCATAACTATAGGGCTTTCTTCTTCCCATTCTCCTTCTGTGTTCTTTCCTTTCATTTATTTTATTTTCTTACTTTAAGACAGAGTCCCTTTATATAGTCCTGGCTGTCTTGGACCACACTATGCAGACAAAGCTGCCTTGAAGTCCTAGATATAGGTCTGTCTCTGCCTCTGCCTTAAAAGGCTATGTCTTCATGCCAGGAAATCCCTCCCTCCCTTTCCTCTTTCCTCTTCCTTCCTTTCTTTCCCTTCAGTTCTCATGAGCCTATATTTTTTCAAAGATTTGTTTATTATTATATGTAAGTATACTGCCGCTGTATTCAGACACACCAGAAAAGGTATGTCAGATCTTATGGATGGTTGTGAGTCACCATGTGGTTGCTGGGATTTGAACTCAGGACCTTTGGAAGAGCAGTCAGTGCTCTTAACCGCTGAGCCATCTCTCCAGCCCCCTTGTAAGCCTATCTTGATAAGGCCTGTTCCCACTTCAACACTCATCCCTCATGTTCCAGCTCTTTGCTCACTAGAAGAGTTAAGTATCTTTTGTGGTGCTTCAAAGTCAGTTTCTAAACCCCCTCCAGATGCTGGGAATGAGGGTGAATGCCTTTGGTGGATCTCTGTGAACTCACAGAAAGCCTGGTCTGTGTGATGAGTTCAAGGCCAGCCAGGGCTGTACAGAGACACCCTTTCTCAAAGAAATGTATAAATATAAAGCAAAGCAGGTCTTCAGGACACAGCAAAAGCTCAGCAGACAGAGACTGTGGCCTTGAAGAACTATCCCAGGATGGCCTTCCTGGCTTCTAGAGCCACCGGCACGCTTTTTAGGCCAAAAATGAAAGGAATTTGCTACGGCCTATCTTATGTTTGCCTCTCTTGGGAACTTAAGTAGCAGCAAAGAAATAATTGTTATAGCAAAAAATCAAAATTCAGTTAATAAGACTAGTCAACAAAACTTAAACATTACCAAGAGAAGTATGCCAAAGGTTAACTCTGCCAAAACCAAACTGTCAGCTTGCTCATTAGCTGGGCTTAAATTCTCCCATAGGCTGGGGGTGTTCACGATGCAAGTCTCAAGTGCTAATTTGGTGGGAATGTAGCAGATTTATTTTCTTTTCTTGCTAAAGTTAAAAGTGAAATATCAAATGATTTCCAACAGTTAGGAGAGCTTTGAGTCTTGGGCATCGTGTTTGTTGGCGATTGCCAAGGAGGACGTATCAGATCCTTCGTGTCTATGACGCTCCAAGTGACTTTTTCAAACAGAAAGGAAAAAAATTTTTTTTTAATATCGAAAATTTCAGAGGTGGATGAGAGCTGAATTCAGTTTTCAACCATGTGTGAGCCCCCCAGTTTCACTATTCTCACTAACTGGTGGTCACTCTTGTTCTGGGTGTTCCCTCCCACCTCCGCTTCTGATTGCTTCAAAGCAGGTTCTAGGATCCCGTGACTCCATCTAGAAATAGTTCAGTGTATACTTCTAAAATCACACTGCTGCTCTGCTCGGATACAATGATGTCACACCCTTAGGGAACACTCAGCTAACAGTCACATTTATTTATAGGTTTTCACTGTCCCGATCACTTTCCAACAGAGTCTGCTGTGATTTATATCTTATACCCTTTATATCTCTTCGGTGTGTTTGTTCCTCTCACCTTAGCTAATATTTTCCCTTACAACCTTTGATGCAAATAAGGTCATTTAGTCAGCATTTCCATTTGTTTGGTTGGTTTTTTTTTTCTCTCTCTCAGTCTCAGTCATTCTCTCATTTTAATGACTGAAAGCAAGTCAAGTGTCTCTAGTTTGAGAACTAGGCATGCAGCTTTTAGGAAGTCATCCCTGAGAGTCTACCTCTTGTCAATGCAAGAGCACCTCCCATCGGCTGGACACCAGACATTTACTTGCTAAGCAGTTTGAATCCACCTTCTCACTTATAACAACCCTGGAAGGCAGGCATGCTTATCTTACTTTACCTGTGAGACAGTATGGAAAGGTTAAAAGGAGCATGTCTGAACTTGGGTCGCCGGAACCAGACCATGTCCCAGAACAAAATTAGTGGTATGCTTCAACCTTCTCTATATCATGTGGCCTGTACTATGTGCCCCGGGCAGAATATTCTGAGGAACCACAGAGAATGGGAAGGCTGTAAAATTACTTTTTAAAAAACTTAAATACGGGGGTGGGGGGAGTTTAAACCCTCTGAAGGACAAGAGAGAGGCATGCAGCAGTGCCTGCCACCTAAGGAACGTCATACATAAATGTTCACTGATAAAAGAATATGTTAAATGTTTTCTGCATTCTGAGCCCTATCCATGACTATAGCTGTACATATCAATCTTTATGACCACACTAATAGAAGTGAACTACAGTTTCTGTCTTACAAATAAGGTGATCCCAGAAGACAGCTAACTTGTTTGACATCCCGGAAGTGGCAGCATGCACCAAGATTCTAACATGCCCAGCTCTACACTCTCCCTGTATGCAATGGAGGCGAAGGCCCCACTGTAATTCTGATGGTGCCACAGCCAGACCAGCTGCTGGGCATGGGTTTCAAATTGTGTCCAGGTGATGCAGAAATAGATGCATGCTTTCCAGGGTGTCTTGTTTGTGACCTGGGTCTCATCTACCACAGAGTCACTGCACAGGAAGGCCCAAAAGCCTGGGGGCCTCATTCATTCTTTTCCTTAGCTTCACCTCTTCTTTAAGGAAGTCCTAGATTGAACCTCAGAGAGTAAGCTGGCTGTAATAGCTTATGTCCCAGTGCTGCCTGCATCTGGGCTAAAAACGGGAGTAGCAGAGTGTCAGCCCATGCTGGCTCTTGGAGGACCTCGGACTAACCTGTGTGTTTCTTGCAGTCATGTTTCGTCTCTATGATTCGGATGAAAATGGACTCCTGGACCAAGCGGTAAGCTTCCACTTTCAACACAGTCCTGAGATCTAAAAAAGAATGGGAAGAGCAAGGTACAGTGAAGGAAGCATCTGAACATCCCAGTTCCATCCCTACAGGAACTGCAGCATCCTGGCTAAGGGATGCAGACCAGGAATGGAGTCCCTGCCTGCTGCTTTCCAAAGAGTCAGACCCAGAACCCTGGAACCACACAATCTCAGGATAGGGAGACATTTTAGTATTTTCCTTCAATGTAACTTTCCTGTCCACAGATTTCCCTTGAAATTTCCTGCTGAACCCCAAGAATCAGGAGGAGTGGGGCAGAGAAGCAACAAGACCAGGCCAAGAGGAAGGAGGTTACTGACTTCCTATCTACCCAAGCTTAGGAGCCTGATCCCATCTGTTCTAAACTCTTTACTGTCACCTCACCCCTTTAGAAAGAAGCAAGAACAGTATCAGGGAGGGAGAAAAAGACTAGAGAGAGAAAGGTCCAAGAAAAAAGGAGGCCCCTGAACCCAGGCCTTGTGGTCATGACTGACTGCCAAGGCTTATTATGAACAGTCAGGTCTGAGACAGGAGTGTGTATGGCTGACTGAAACCAGAGAAAGAAAGGAAAGAAAAGAGAAGCAGGGAGAGATGAAGGGAGGGAAGGAAGAAGGGAGGGAAGGAAAAAGGGAGGAAGGGAGGGGCAGAGGGACAGAGGAAATAAGTCTACAAGGCCAGTGAACCATGCCAACGCTCTCTCCCCTAGTACCTTCACTGGTCCTCTCCAGCACTGCCGCAGTGCTCTGGGTTGTGGTCTTTGATGAAACAATCAGAGATTCTCACAAACCACAAGCATTCACTTACTGAGGGTTTACATCCTGCCTGGTACTACTCCGTAGCCAAGTAACAAAGTTCCATTTCCTTTCATTGTAGTCTAGGCAACACTAAACAGCATCTCAGGTGGCTGTGGATTGGGAAATGGTGGTGCACACCATAACCCCAGCATCCAGGAAGCTGGGGCAAGAGAGTCGTTAGTACCTCTCTCAAAATAGAAGGGGTAGGGTGGAATTGGAAATAAAGCTCAGTGGCAGAGTATTTGCCTAGCCCGAGACCTCAATTCCATTTTAACGTCACAAAAATAAAACCATACGGTTCAAAATAAATATATATACGTGCACACATATTGGGTAGATGTTTGCTGAGAAGAAAAATAAAGGAAGTAGGAAATGCTGGAGGGAGTCACAGCTTTCAGAAGGGTTGTCAAGGATGGCCCCCCTGGGGAAGGGACACTGGACAGAGATCTGGAGAAGAGGCTGTTTATGGAAAGAGCCCTGTAGGTAGTGAACACTGTGTGCAAAGGTCCTGAAGCATGCCCTGGATGCGGTGGGATTAAGCGGAAACTGGGATCACTGGAGAAGAAATAAAAAGCAATGTATTGGCTTGTCTCAAGGATCGCCCAAGACTATATCAAGTAGACTGTACGAAGCATACCAGACAGGGACCTGAAGAGATAATCAGGGCATGCAACAATGGTAATCTTACACAGGACAGCAGTGCTGCAGGTGGAAACGGATTCAGTCCAGAATATATTTTAAAGATGATGTTAGTGGACAGAAACAAGTCTCCAAAGAGGCCTCTGACTCAATTTCACACCTGGAATCCCTAGCTGATGGGCTCCCAGCTTCTTTGCAATCACTCACAGTGACAAAGAGGCTACTCCCCCGCAATAGTTGGCCTACTGCTGGGAATGAGCTGGACAGGGATTCCTGCCAGCATGCCAGGCTTTGGTTTGCCAGACATCACTCAATATGCTGGTATCCCCTCCTTCCCCAACCCAGGAAGGAATAAAAATGGACTCCCTCCCATTGTCACTTCCCTGCAAACCTCGACTTCCTGCCACCCTCCGCAGCTAATCAGAACAAGAGAAACACAAAACTACGTAATAACCTTGACTATTTAGACATCCTATCACATCTAGATAAAACCTCTTGGAAGCCAAGTGTCCCCGTTCTCCATTGGCTCTCATTAGGCTGTTTTAAATACCCATGTTGGACAAGCCCCAACTGGCAACACTGTTATTAAAACAAAGCATGCAATTGAACCTGCCGATCCATCCATCGCTTTACACAATCAGATGCGACCTGGCCAGGACTTCTTCCTGAAGCCAGACCCATCTGCTTCTATTTGCACAATGCACAATGGAGTCTATGTTTCAGTTTCTAAGTCACTGTATCTTATAGAATCCCGACCCCCAACAGACTTACAGATTTGTCCACTGAAACATAATACCCACTTCATTGTACTCAGCCACTGTCTGGCCGGGTAGTTTTGCTCTGAGCTACTGTTACCCTTTGAGTAAAGTACTATTGTTTACAAGCGAGAGGATCACAAGTCTCAGGTCCAGCATGAGATGGAAGAGGAGGAGAGAAACGGGGAGAGGGGAGAGCAAGACAGAGACAGAAAAAGACAGAGACACAGCAGATATATCTGTGTCAGGGGCTCCAGAAGTGACTTGGGGCTTAAGAGTGAATACTGTTATTCTCACAGAGGACCCAAATTCAGTTCCCAGCACTCATGTTGGGTGGCTTACAATCACTTGTAACTGCAGCTCCAAGATGCTGTTTTCTGGCCTCTGCGGGAACCTGCACTCACATGTGCACCATACACACAGACACACAGACATGTACACACACACACAGAGACAGAGACAGAGAGACAGAGACAGAGACGTACACACACCACAACACAATTAAACATATCTTAAAAAGCAAATAGCTGTTGAGACATGGCTTATCGGGCTTAACCCTGAATTCAACATGAAGGAAGTAACACTTTCCAAACTTTCTTCAGTCTGCCCACACAATCTCCTAGAGCAATCTGCCTATGAACATCTTAGGTGGTATCCATACGTAAGATGCTAACTGACACCAAATACTTCCCAGCAAGTATGTTCCCATAGGTCCCTGTATGCACTGACTCACTAGCACCCGACACATTTATAAGGTTTTAGGTAGAGACAGGTCTTGATACCAAAGAGTTAACCCGTCAGGCAAATAAGTCCATAAACATACACCAAGTTCACCAAGTTCTAGGCTCAGGGTTGGCTGTAATGCAAAGGAAAGAGAAGATGCCGAAATAATTCAAAGTCATAGTGCTTGAGCAGGAACCAACACAGGATGTGAACCTGACTGCAGAGGCAGACAGACAGACAGACAGCGCCCAAGCTGCTAAGGTGTAGAAATGGGGAGCACGTGATAAGAATGGCAAAGAGGGGCCGGTCTTCACCTGCGTTTGCACAGGTTACAGAAAAGGAAAACAGGATTCCCTGTGGTTTCCCAGTTAAAGGACAGAATGCTGGGGGGAGGGAGGGGCTTGGTTGGAGCCAGTGTTCTAGGTGCTCTGTGTGCCTCTGGCTTCGACATGCTGTGAGCATCTTGTGTCCACTGGCCTTTGTAGTCAAGGCAGCTGACCTTGTGGGGTTCCAGTGTATTGAACAAACTTGTCCTAGTGATCCACCTTGCCCATCCCCCCACCATGTTTGATTTTCAGTTTTGTTTGCATTCACATACACGTGCACACAATGCATGCACACACACTTTGGTTTTCTCCCTTTGATACCCCCCCCAATGATGTTTTCTAGGAGATGGATCAGATTGTGAGCCAAATGCTGCATGTTGCCCAGTACCTGGAGTGGGATCCCACAGAGCTCAGACCTGTGAGTTTCTACAAACACAGTTTTCTCCAGAGAGAGCGAGGTACATCTGGCGTGAGGATGTGAGTGGCGGAATGCTTCTGTGTGGTACCCCAGACTCATCCTCCCAGCAGCTTCTCTGGAGCCCCACACTTTGATCTCCCTTTCTCCAACAGGAAAGATGCTTAAGGCAGCAGGATGAAGTCTAGACATGGCAGAAACCGCAGTTCCTCCAACCTACACAGCAGGGACAACTCTATGATAGAAACTCAGATAATAGAAGCTAGGACCCAAAATGGAAAAGTTGTCAATCACCAGCTGCTAATGTTAACTACACTGGGGTGGGGGTGTGTGCTATGTACCAGATATTAGATTAAACACTTTTTATGGATCTCCTCTTGTCTTTGCTAAGGCGCTGGAATACAACAATATTATTTTCATTTTAAGATGAGCACTCCAGAGCACAGAAAGCTGGGGTGAGCCACCTAAGGTCAGGACAGGGCAGAGCTATGCCTCGAACCCTGGTCTCTCACTGCTTTGCTCCCTTACCACTCTACTCACTCTGAATAAGAAGGGCAAAGGGTAAACCAGAAAAGAGCACAGGACGGAAGAGAGAACAGAGCAGAGGCATCCAGAGGTGCATGCAAATGGACCGTGTGTTGTTCTTTGGCTTCCACAGATACTGAAGGAGATGTTGCAGGGCATGGATTACAACAAGGATGGCTTTGTGTCTCTACAAGAATGGGTCAGTGGGGGGATGACCACCATCCCATTGCTGGTCCTCCTGGGAATGGATGACTCTGTAAGTCAGTAAACTACATTCAATGGCTCTGGCTTCTGTCTTGTTGCTAGCGTCTGCTCCAGACTTCCCGATAGGCAAGCCACACCCTGCATGCTGGCTCTTCTCATCCCTTTCACTCCTCATATCCAAAACATATTCTTTCCCCTGACGACCTTTGCTGCTCTGCTACAAAGGGAAATGTTTTGTTGTGCTCACTGTGAGGGAACACAGATAAAGCATTTGCCGGCAAGACACATATTCTCAACCAGGCAAAGTGCAAAAGAAACTTCACAGAGAAGCTCCTCTTTTTGTCAGGTTAGGTCTTCAGATCCTATGAGAGAGGTCAGCAAGGTGGCCCTGCACATAAAGGTACTTGGCACCAAGCCTGGTAACCTAAGTTGGCTTCCAGAACCCACATCGTGGAAGAAAGTAACTCATTTCCTTGCCATATGCCCTCTACACACCGTGACACAAATGCCCACCCACCTCTGCCAATGAGTAAGTTTAATTAAAAATTTGGAAACTAGGAAAATGCAAAGAATTAGTAAAGGAAGGAAGGAAGAAAAGGAACAGTGGTCTGCCTCGGGGTTTTTTTGTGAATGGACTCCGGCTTAACAATCAAAACAGATACCACAGGTGTTTTTACCCCACTTTGTAGAGATGGAAAGCCAAGGTTCTGTACATAATGAGAGAAACAAGAGCTAGCTCCAAATCCCCCACTCTTCCCAGCACCCTACACCTTAGTCAGAGCAGCGAGAAGAAACCTTGGAGAGTATTTGGCTTTCCCCTATGAATTATAAGCAAGATTCTGAGAACTCATTCTGTTTTCTATGTGGGGTATGTGTGAATTGAACCAAGAGCTTCACACATACTAGGTGAGCACTTGGCCAAATCTCCATCTCTCTTTTTATTTTTTATTTTTGAGTCAAAGTCTCACTCTGTTGCACAGGCTGGCCCCAGATTTGCTCTGTAGCCCAGGCAGGCCATGCTGCTTGAACTTGTGATCCTCCTTATTCAGTATCCAGAATGGCCAGGCTTACAGGTTTGCACACCAGGCCTGGCCTGATAACACATTCCAGCTCTAAGGTTGCACATGAAGTGGCTAAAAGGTCCTTTGTGACTCTTGCTCCAATCCTTTCATTCTACAAACAGAGGTCCAGCACGGTAAAGGACTGGTCCAAGGTTAGGCACACGCCTAACCAGAGGCCCATCTGTCACTCAGTAACATGGAGACCTGTGTACAATGACCTCTTGTTCACACACACACACACACACACACACACGCGCGCGTGCGAACCCAAAAGCAAAGTAGACCGTTGTCAGTATTCACTTGGAACTGGATCCGAAGAGATGCTCTGCTTGGTGTTGTTCTAACAGCATCAGGGTGTTGTCTTGGTTTGTTCTCATTTGGGAGAACCAAACTGGACCCCGTGAGCATAAAGAGCCAACTCCTGAAAGAACCCACACATCAGGAGGCAGCAGAAAACCTGTGTAATTCTTTAGCTCCTTCCCAGGGTCCCCATTAAACACCAAATCAGCCTTGCACAAAACTGGAATTCACATCAAAAGAGTGGAACACACAAAAAATGTACATTTCATTGATATTAATCAAAAGCCTTGTGTAAGCCTATTGGAAGTGTGTGCTAAGTAAGTTTTAAGGAATGAGTGACATACCGGCCTCTACAGGAAGACCCATCAACTTCCTGGATGACCTGCTGCTGCAACTTTCTTGCCATTTTCAATCACACTGAGAATGCACATCCTCTGTCTCATGGTAAATTGTAGCAGTGAGATAAAACCTGGCCAGAAAGGAATAAGCCACACGATGGTGCCAGAACACAAGCAGTAGCTTTACCTGAGCCCAGCAGCCATTTGCTTTTTGGAGCTGAGAAAGGAAAGGGATTAGGCTAGGCATAGAGAATGGATGTGCTTTCAGACAAATTGATAATTGGTAAATGAATAAGCAGATCTCCTGACAAGGCACTAAGTTTCCTTCTGTCCAGGAAGATCCTTGTGGAGGTGGTAGAGAAAGATGTGGAGAGCCTGCAGATCGGCCGACCACTGGCTGTCACTCAGCTTTCATGTGGCATTGGCCTAGTTACAGACTCTCTCTGAGTCTGTTTTATTATCTGTCTAATCATCATCATCATCACCATCATAATCAGTTCTTGAGATCAAAGAGATTAATAAATTGCCTCCTAGTATTAAGTTATATGGATGTACTACAACTTTAGTGATCTGAGCATGGTTAGGACATTTCTAGGTCCCTAGTATTTGGAATAATGCCGCATCTAACTAGCACAGAAATGCTCATCTGTTTTCTCAAAAGTTATTTCTTTAGACTGGAGCTCAAGTAAGATGGTGCTGAGTCAGGCTGTAATCATTAAAGATTCTTAAGATAGACAGGTGAGGTAGATAGATGATTGACAGATTAGATAGATAGATAGATAGATGATAGATAATTGATAGACAATAGATGGATAGCTAGATGAATAGACAAATGGATGGATGGGTAGGTCAATGGATGGATGATAGACAGACAGACAGGCAGACAGACATATCAAATTACTCTTCCATTTATACCTCTAGCATCCAGGTAGGAGAGGGCTTATTTTAGCTCTCCTCCCACTTCCGTTCAGATGCTTGCTCCTTTTATATATGCTAATTTTAGAAAACATACGCTAAGAATTTGTTAATGAATCTGAGTGACTTATCTTCCAAGTATGAGAAGAGAACATAGAGAAAAAGCAGCACCAGCATGAGGTGGCCTCTGACTCCCAGAGGGGTGCCAGCTCAGTGTCTCACCATTATTACCCCTGCAGGGCTCCAAGGGGGATGGGAGGCATGCCTGGACCCTGAAGCATTTCAAGAAGCTCACTTACTGCAACTTCTGCCACATCATGCTTATGGGTGTTGGGAAGCAAGGCCTGTGCTGCATTTGTGAGTAACCGTCCTGACACCCAGGCATTTATGCTTCCCAGATGGTGGGATTGCCCTGATGTTTCATCAGCAAGGCCTCTGTATCCTGCTTTGGGGGAGGGGGACCTAGCTAAGTCAAAGGGGCAGATGTTTGCTGCTGTTGGAGTCACTGCTCCTCTAGAAAATAAGTACTGAAGCCCTTCCAGAGTTAAAGGCAACTCATGCTAACTGCGGTCGTGTTTCTGGCCGACATTCAGCTCATATGTATCTACAGACGCTTTCTAATTAGTTAAGAACATAGCTTATGTTCTAGAAGTCCAATGAAAAATAAAAGTATATGTTTATTTCATTTTGTAACCCATTTAGCAGAGCTAGAGGGGAAAGCAGCAAAAAATCACAAATGAGGGATCAGATCAGGAGTAAGAAGGGAAACACAGAAAGAAATAGAAGGAAGGAAAGAAGAAAAGGTGATGTTTAGAAAAAGGGGGAGCAAGAGGAGACAGGGCTAAAGACAGAGGCTACCGAGGGGCCCAAGAATGTGGCCACACTGAGCCCTGCCAGCCACCTCATGGCCAGATAGCAGACCCCAGCTGGAACCCAAGGAGTGAGCAGGCTGAAGAACAGGTCCACCGATCTCCCCAGACCCACTCAGACATCAGCTCATCAACATATTCTCATTCCTGTTAAGTCTGAGACCTCTTGGTCCCTTGCTTTGTGTACAAACACAGTTACAACAATGATGACAAATTTGCTAATCTGACCCTGTACATGGTGCTTCACACAAATGTCCCACTTATTATGGCAAAAAAAAAAAAAAAATTCCCTGCCCCAGAAAGAAAGAAAAAAACTACTGTGTGTGCATCTGACAGAGAATCCTGACTCCAAAGGGCACACAACAAGCTACTCAACATGCTTCAGGCTATGGCCAGTAGCATCCATCAGCCCAGGGACCACAGGCTTTCTGTCTACTCGCTGGCATCCCAACATATGATGCTGTGACATCTGTTCCTCACTGCCCCTTCTGATGTCACATCTGCACAGTCACTGCCATCAAAGAAAGGTAGTGTGAAGAGGTAGAGGTTGAGCGAAGGATAGCCACAGGCTGCTCACATGGCACAGTGTTAGGTTTCTGCTAAGCCAGGCCAGCTCTAGGAGAAGCAAGCCTTTGCTGCAATGTGTGCACTGGGGAGATGGGTGTATGTTCCCTTGGGGGCATTCATAAGCACTGTCCTTTTTCTTTTTTTCCAGACTGTAAATATACTGTCCACCAACGCTGTGTATCCAAAAGCATTCCTGGATGTGTGAAAACATACTCCAAAGCCAAAAGGAGTGGCGAGGTTGGTGACACCTATTGGCTCATTCTACTGCATGCTGCCTCAGGGGCGACAATGTCCGTCATCACAGATCCCTGTGCAGGAAGGGGCTCGGAGAGCCTTCTCTAATCCCTTCTCTGTTTCAAGTTCCTTAAGCCATCTCACTCATCCATCAATCCATTCAGCATCTCCCTGAAGCCCACTGTATGCCAGCGCCATATCAGGGCATCCACAGGTTATGAGAAATGGTATCCAGTCTTCTCAAATTCCGCACAGGTTATGACGCTAGATAGGTATATGAACATAGTTCTAAGCTGCAAGGTGTGCGCTACCATAATAGGGCCTCATGGAATGCACAGTTAAGGCCTGAAAGGAAAACAAATTCACAAATGAGGTGGCGCTCTGCAGGTTCTTTGAACCAGGAAGACTTCAGAAGGCATGGAAGAGGGGGGAGCATTCTAGCAGAGGGGGGCTCGCAGGTACAGGCAGGCATGGAGATATATGCCTGACTGTGGCCTGAACTCAGTTTGGAATGGCTGGGTCAGGAGATGTTTACAGGGAAGGGCAAGGAGCTATGTTCACAAGGTGACAAGGTCCTACCTGGAGGAGGGTTTTAGAGACCAGCTCCAGAATCAGAAAGCAGTGGAGGGTCAAGGAAGGGCTTCAGACATGAAAAGATGGTGATGTTTCTAATGATGTATAATGCTTTCTCAGGTTGGTGTAGGAGGGAAAGCAGAGAGAAGAAGATTCTTCCAGCAGTTACAACAGAAGTTAGTGATACCCCGAGGCAGAGCAGATTGGGTCTGTTTCTATGCATCCTCGTAGGTCTGGTTGTGTCTGAGTGTTCCCAACAGACTCCACTAACAACGGTAAACAAAGGAAAGGAGGAAATCCAAAGGCATTTGTGAGGCTCCGCTCTAGGACTTGGGCAGGTGGATGCCAAGATGAGATGGCAGGAGGTGGGAGAACACTCCCAAAGTTCTCCTGGCCTTTGGGTGGGGCTGCTTGCTGAGACTGGAACTAGATTGCCCTTAAAACTGGGAGCAGCTCATCCGCACGGCTGCAGAGGGACGATGCAGCTGAGGAATGGGAACCAAGAGATGGTTAGAAGGCGGGATGGCTCAAAGCTCTCCCACGGAAGACCTCCTGGGAGGAAGGCTCCTCAAGGGATTCCTCATATGCATGCCCCATAACCACTGCATGCCCATACATATGCCTCCATGTGCATGCCTGCCTTCTTCCAGAGCACACAGTGAGCCTCCTAGGCTCAGGAGGCCTCTCTAGTCATCTGACACAGAGAACAGGGTGACACAGCTGAGGGGCCGGTAGAGCACATTCACAACCTTGTGAGCCTAAAGGGACAATCCAAGTCTCTCACCATTTCTTCAGACCCCAGACAGGCTGAAGAAAGCAAGGCAGTGCTGGAGAGACAATCCTGAAGCTTAGAGTACAAAGATCTGGCTGTGGGTCCCTGGGTGTCTACTCACCAACTTTAGAACCTGAAGCCAGTCACTCACTTCTCTGAAGCCTCTACTTGTCCCTCTGCAAAATGGAAACAATAATCTCAGCGCATAGTCTGGGTAACCGTGTAGAATTCAAGTTCACAGAGTGTCTTTGTCCACCTCACTGATGCAGCTGAATGTGAGAGGCTACAAATCAAGTGTGACTCATGGTTTGGAACAAAAAATTAGTAAAAATATTCGGGGTGAATAGCGTCACACAACTTAGCTGCTATGAAATTTAAAGTACGTATTCTTGTTTAATGCAAATATGGATTATATCATGTAAATATTTCGTGTGTTTCTAATATGGTATTTGAAGCTGGGCATTTTGAGGTGTGTCCCCACTTTTCCACGTCTTCCTGCTACACTTCAGGACCCCTTGGTTGGTGGAAAGTTTTGAGTTCTATGGGATTCCAGGGGGAGAGGTCTGCGTAGAAAAGCTCCCAGGCAATGGGTCAGAGGTTCCCGTTTTTTTGTTAGAGGTATACATACAACCTCCCCCACCCACCCCCGCTCGGCCCTGGTGGCATTTCCCAGCCAGGTAGCTGATGCATCCAGATGGTCAGTCAGGACATGGGTCTGAAAGGGACCCTGACTGATGGCTTCAGACTTTGTAATCTAGCAGCCTTCTCCTTGCTTCTCGGCTATGGTTACATTACAAGCACCTGGGGCACTTCAATGCGTGTGAATTTAGATCCTAAGGGGAGATTTAAGTCAAACCTCTGGGGCTCATCCCCAGAGACTCATTCATTCGGAGTGTGGGGTGGGCACTAGGGTTTCTACAGAGTCCTCGGGTGATTGTAACGGATAGCTGAGGAGACTAGGGAAAAGGAAGTGAGTTAACCAGAGAAGTGTACCACAGAAGCCTTCCAGATGTACTGTTCAGTGTATCCCAGAGGGGCCTCGTGTTGGGGTCTGAAGAGGAGGGGCCAGAGATTTAGAGAGGTCCAGAAACTGGCCAAAAGTCACCCTACTGTGGTGTGCAAAATGGGTGACTCCCAGGGATTCGGTCTGCATCGCAGCCCTCTGGCTTCCCCTGCACCACACTGCCTCCCAGGAAAGGGCCCACATGAGGACAAGTCTGCCAGAGAGTTCTACAAGACAGAGGAACTGCAGGCGCGCTTCTGCTTAGATGCTTGCCTGCTGGGGTAAGAGCTAGTACAGGCAAAATGGAACCGAACTGGTTTTTAACCTATTTCCCTTAGCACATGGTGGTCAGGCAGGAGGAACTCTGTGTCCAATAAGCTTCCACACTGAGGAAACAGGGCCCTCTGGGCTCCTCGCGCCGCCCACTTCTTCGTAGCCCTGGACCCAGGGGCGTGATTCCACTGCCTTCCCTGGTATCCTTCCCTTCCCTCCCACAGGTGATGCAGCACGCGTGGGTGGAAGGGAACTCCTCCGTCAAGTGTGACCGGTGCCACAAAAGTATCAAGTGCTACCAGAGTGTCACCGCGCGGCACTGCGTGTGGTGCCGGATGACGGTGGGTCGGTGCCCAGGGCGGCCCTACTTCTTTTCAGTGTGCGTTTTGTTCGAGCTGTAGCCTGGGGTCGCGAACATCCCTCCAGAGGGCAAGTGTAGAGTGAGGGGATGAGGCTAAGAGGCTAGCCCAGAGCCCCCAGATCCATTTGAGCCTCTCAGCGGCCAATGACTCCTCAAGCTGCCCAGAGAAAGGGCTGCTTAAGAAGTTAGCCAACCTACGACTGCCTACCTGACCAGCAGCTGGGAACAGCAGGCTAGATCGTGACTGTCCTTCACCCCGGGCTGCAATAACTGGTAACCGACAGGTTGGGAGAGGGATTAAATCCAGGAAAGCCCCCTCTTTACACTGGTTAGACTTTGGTCCAAAGGCTCATTCCGCTCAGCAGCACTCTGCCTTGCCCAGGGACCTGGTCTTGCTACTGCCAAGCTCATGCCGGAGTCCACAACATTCTAAACGTGGCAGGTGCCACAGGGCTGCCCAGCCTTCCTCCCACAGCCAATTGCAGGCTGTGTCTTGTATCCCCTGGAAAGGCGGCTCCTTCAAGATAGACAAAGAGCCTCTCACGATGCTGGGGTTCAGTTGATGCTATACTCCAGCCTCCCATGGGTTTTCTCAGAGATAACCTTCCTTCAGAGTTTCTAACCCAGGGACAGGGGTATAGAATCCACTCAGGGTTCCACACTTGAAGGACAGTTCTAGATGTCATTTCTGTGCCTCTAGCAGATGTGCCACATGTTCATAACCAACAATCCTGTCACAGCCAAAGGCAGCAGTGCTCCAAAACGCAGGGGCACTGGACAGCTCGCTTCCCCAGAAAAACCTCTACGTGATGCCTACCTACCCAGTGTCTCCTTGGTCACTTCTGCTCATCCTCGTCTTCATTTTCTCTCCAGTTCCACCGCAAATGTGAATTATCGACGGTGTGCGACGGTGGGGAACTCAAAGACCATATTTTGCTGCCTACCTCCATATGCCCTGTCACCCGAGTAAGTGGTCCTGCGGGGTTCTGGCGTTTCCATGTTCAGGGGACATTTACAACTTCACCTTCTCCAGGGTGTTACCTCAGCCATTCCCAGGGCTTTTGCTTTGGTCAGTGATTAGAAGTTAGTGCTGCGCCAGTCAGACTGAAGGAGAAAGCTCTGACCCAGCAGCTTCCAACAGCTGCTTCCAGATATTCAGAGCATCCTTTCTAAGCATCCTACAGGCAGAGCCCAGCTCAAAGAGCTGCCTACACTTGGCCAGGTTTCTTGGCCTCTTTCATCCTTGCCAGCTTCTTCCTGTGTTCTCTCAAGGGCTCATACTCGAGGGTTTCAGACCTATCTGGAAACAAATGAAGCTCCCAGTACTACCACCATAACCTTTACTGCCTCTGGAAGACAGCACTTCCATCTTTTAAGTGTTGCCAAGTCTCTCACACTCCCCCCTTCTCACCCTTGACTGAAACAGATACTTTTCTTTCCCTCATTTAAAATCCTATAGGAAAATCACCACTTTGGAAATCCATTTGTCAGTTTTCCATTAAGTTAGAAACATACATACTTTCTATCCTGAAAACTCTCTTTCTGTGGAGACAAGTACCCAGCTACTCACAGAGCACCAGCTACTCACAGAGCACCAGCTACTCACAGAGCACCAGCTACTCACAGAGCACCAGCTACTCACAGAGCACCAGCTACTCACAGAGCAGGTGAATAAGCTGAGATCATGTGATAAATGACTACAGCATAATGGAAAACGCAAAACCATGCAAAAGTGGATACCATCAAAAATATAAAGCTAAACAAAACAACACAAAAGTTGGATGCAGACCAGCATCATATCCTCTAGATAAAAAGTTTGAAGATGCGGTAAAGCCAGTGTTGTCTGCACAGGCAGCAGTCACTACACACACACACACACACACACACACACACGCACACGCACACGCACACACTGTATTGCACCACACCACACTGTTTGCTAGATAAATTGCAACAGAATAAGCAATGAACTTTGAAACAAAGTAGAACAAGCAAAGCCAGGAATTGCAGCCACGCCAGCCACGGTGTCAAGTCCCAGTGAGCAGGAAAGCTGAGTATAAGGCCTGGCTTCCCACAGTTTTTAAAGCCCTCAGCCCACAAACCAGGTTCCCGCCTACTTCATTCCCTAACATGCCCTTATCAGTCCCAAGGGTACAGTCATCACAAGTGATACAACAGCAGGTTACAGTGATCACAGTGGCCTGCGGAAGCCCAAGAAGCCTGTGGGGTGTATCCTTTTCTGAGATCCGAAGTCCCACTTTGAAACAGTTTTCTGCCTGACTGAGCTCTTTGCTGTGGCCGCTCTTTGCTGTAACACTTTGATCTCTTGTCCTTGGAGTAGGCTTTATTGCTCTTCAAAGGTTGCTTGTGTTCTCTCTCCCAGGACCGGCAAGGAGGGAAGTCAGATGGCAGTGTGGCCGCCAAGGGTGAACTTGTAACACAGGTAACGCATGAATGGGCAGTCAAGACTCATTCTAGGTGGGTCCAGAGGCTGGGGCATGGAGAGTGGGGCCTGGGTGCCAAAGAAATGTGTCCCAGCATTTGTTTTCTCGGAGGCCAATTCTGTCACAGGAGGACATTTACCTGGGCCTCTGGGGTTAGCCTTTGACTGCCACCAGGTAGACATTTAGCAAGCAAGGTAATTAGCTGATCAAAACAAAGCAGAGCAGATCCAAAAGTTCTCAATCCTTAAGTATTTAAGACCTTGTTTTCACTAAACATCACCAGAGAATATTTTTTCATTTCCTCCATGAAGTTCTGAGGAATGCAGAGAGAAGGCAGCCTGAGGAGGTTCAAAGAATATCAGAACAGGAAATAGGAAAATGGAACCTTATCCTTTGCCTATGAGCTTATGCTTCCTTGTGTTAAGAGTGGGCTTAGCATCCCTAGACCACCTGCCTCCCACAGTGCTGTAAGACTGGGCTCATGAGATTGTATGCTTTGAAATTACAAGGTCAATTGGTATTGAAGATGCAAGCTAAAAACGATGTGGGCCACAATAGACGAGGATGCTCCAGACTTTCCTAACGTGAGCACCTCATGCTGTGGTGACCCCAAGTATAACATTATGTTGTTGCTACTTCATAACTGTAATGTTCCTGCTGTTATGAATCATAATGTAAATATCCAATATGCAGGATATCTAATATGAGACACACGTGAAACAGTTGTTTGAACATCACCCCTAGGTCATGACTGACAAGTTGAGAACCACTGCTCTACAAGCTCAAAAGAGAAGGTTCTAGATACTGCAAAGAAATGGTCCTGACATGCAGAAGAGAACAAAGACACACACACACACACATATATATGCAGGCAAGCAGGCACACACAGGCAAGAGACATAAGTTGTCCCACTCTGGCATCAATCTCACTGGTAGGTCCCATGCAATATGGACGATTGAGTACTTAGATATAATCCCCCAGACTTAAGGGCTTACTCCCCTGGCTCCAAAATGCTTCTGAGTATCACACAATTGCCCTAGGAGACAAGAGAATTCTTTAAGATCATAAACAGCAAGCACTGCACATTGCAAACCTGTCGGGTTGTGATAGGTGTAAAGCTTAAAACTAACAGATGCAGGCATTAAATATTGAACATGAAGCCAAGCTGTATTTCTGTGTGGGAATATCACTCCGCTGAATCCACAAAAATTGACTGAGGGCTCACTGCTGTGTCAGGCACCATGGGACCCACAAAAGCTCTACTGTGCTCTCAGTGTTTCTGATCTACTTGGTGGTCTGAGATTTCACCTACAAAATGAAAGACAAAAAAAATAAATGAAAAGGAATAAACATAAACCCTCCAGGATAGACTACACAGCTCACATTAGAGCAGGATAGACTACACAGC